>JADGMU010001329.1:0-90075 GCA_016920895.1 Vaccinium myrtillus | reverse complement strand
TCCAAACTCCAACCAAAATTAAAACAATAGACGTAAGTGGTTCAACTCTTTTATATATGCTGATTTAGGAAACGAACCAAACTGGAACACTTCAATAATAAAATGAATTGAACTTTAGCTCAATTATTTGGACTTGATTCAATTTGAGCTTGAACTATACCAATTTTAAATGAGTCGAGCTCGAAAATTCAATGCCGGCTCTGGTCAACTAGTTTGCCTCCATAGGAGCATCTCCAACAGAGATAACAAAGTGAAAACTAAACTACATGAGTTATGTCAGCAAAAGGAACAAGGGAGATAAAATATTCTACACCATTTGAAGATAGAGAAATGGTTATTCAAATTGACACATCATCAAATACAATAATGTTGATTGGTGAATTAATTAATTTTTTAATTTTTTGCAAAGTAGGTCCATTAAAGTCAAAAGAGTAACAAAAAATTAAAGGTTGAAAAGTTCCTTGGAATAGACTTGTGACAAATGGCTCTTCAAGCTGCGGAGTACAAGACAAGATAGCTATTAGGTTTTATTTCTATTTATTTCTCCTTCTTTTTTTTTGAAAGCAAAAAAGAATTTTATTAATATTTAGAAACAGATTACAAAGATTAAAAGGGATTGAGGAAAAACGACATCACAACGAGTGGAAGGATCCCAACTAGGGTGGCACCCAGCCGCATGACAATCACTTGCCTCCAAGAACCCAAGGGATCGAAATAACAAGCTGACAAGGAGTCAACAAAGAAAAATACACCCAATCCAGAAGATACACTATCAGAACATAAGCAACCCCCTCATCTTATACTTCCGACAAAGCATAGCTGAATATAGCATTAGTAGAAAAACCAGTATCCAGAACTTCCAAAATCATGAACAATTCGGCCGTGAAATGCATCCAAACTCATAACTAAGTGCAGAGAATGAAGCAGTCCTTCAGCAAAGTTAACACTCAAATAGCAGCCAATATACTTCCCAAATTGTGAATATAGGAGCAGTCGTCCAACACACACACACAATTTCAGAAAATTTTACTATTATTTTGAAAAAGGAAGAATTATTATCAAACTATATAGTCCCATCCTCCTCCCGAAATATATCCCGTCCCCTCTCTGCTTTCTGTTTAAAAAGTTAATGGTAACAACTTTAATATTTTCGAACCAGGAAATAATCTTTTACTAAAATTAGTCTTAATGAGGTTTAATCACAATCATTTTTAACAAAATAGGAATATCAACTAGACTTACTTGAAGCTATGAGCGAACTAAAATTAAATAAAGAGTAAGTAATGCGATAATATTGTCATAACATTTTGGCGCATCTCGTAACGGTTATATAAAAAAATCGTAACTTTAATAGAAGAAAGTCATAACTTTTTATGTGACCCCCAATTCTTATATAATCCGAAAATGTGATTTTTTTTAAAAAAATTAGATTATCCATGAACTACGTGTAATAAAAAAAATTATACTCGTTAAACTAAAATCCCTGCTTTCATCATACTTGATCTATAGTATCCCTGCATTCATGATACATTGATATGTAGTCCAAACTCCAACCAAAATTAAAACAATAGACGTAAGTGGTTCACTTCCCAAATCCATCGAAGTAAACTCCAAAATATACTCGTTTGACACATTCAACTACAATAAAAATACTTGGTTTTCTTTCCATTTGCCAAAAGAACATAGCCAAATTTTTAAGAGCAGAATAGATAGTTTATCATTAGATGCCCAATGTAAAAAATATACTCGTAGTCAATACATAGCCTTCAAGGCCCAACACAACGGTACTTAGATCAAATTGTCTAACAAAAGCTCGCTCCACCGCCGAGTTCATCAAAGCTTGTTCATGTCCTTCAAACCAGCTGCAAGGCAGGGGAGAGCACGACCGTCCACACATAATCTACTAGAAACTAAACTATGCAAACAAACATGTTTGAGAATACTAATGCTTGTTGTAATAACTCGAAATTACGTATTTAATTTTTTTTTTGCACGGCAAAAAAGATTCATTAATCATCGAAATATTACAATGACTAATAGGAACAAGGAGAAAGCAACAAAATGCCTAAACCGAGACCCAAACAACGATTGGCGAGGAACCAATCAAAGAAACCCCTAAGGCCGAAGCCTACACCTATTGGACAAAGCCCACACCCGATGGGCCACAATGCCCAAAATAGAAAAAAGTTAACCCCAAGGCACAACCACACCCTGCTGTCCACTCATGCGCCGCCGCCAACCATACTTGTCTGCCGACCAACACCTTGGCCTCCGTCCAAACACAACACTGCAACTCGCCATCGAACGCCATGTGCCACCGCCAAATGCCAACAAAAAGCACCTCCTTTTAGTAAGATAAAGATTCTGGTCCCACAAGCTTCCACCATGGTGAAGGTTTGGATTCCAAATACACAAGAGACCCCAGCCAAACCATTTGCTTCCACATCTTGATACTCAAAATTTTCATTCCATTTGATGAAGTCCTGTAATATTGCCCCTTGCTTGGTTTCTTGAAAGAAAGCTACATCAATCTTTTTATCCTTTAATAGTTTCTTGATTCTGCCCCTCTTGTAAGAAAGAAAGCTACATCAATTTCAGTTTTATTATTTAGTTTAAATAATTGGAATAAAATTAGATTTAATTTGCTTATTTGCTTTTACTTATTTTTCCGCGCCGTAAATCAACGCGTGCACACCGGGTATTACACCACATCGCGTCCGGAAGCCCTACTAATTCCCCCAACTCCTATTTTGTCCTATTATGACTAGCCTTATCCTATTTAAAACCTAAATTAGGCCTATTTCTATTTTTGGAAAAAAAAACCCTAATTAGGCATGTGCTCAATTTTGACTTTTCTTCCAATTTTGACTTTACTTTTACTAACCCTAATTTAGATTTTGTGAGTTAATGAGAGGAAAGGAAGGAGAGAAGAAGTTTCTTGGTAAAATTGTCACTAAGGAAAAAAAAGGGGAGAGAAATTGCTTCCCTCGCCGTATAATTTTACTGGCGTATATCCGTACGCGCGTTCGCGCGCATTTCGGCGTCGTTTTTCTTCTAAATCCCGAAGCATTATATTTTTGCATTCTCGTAAGGCTATCTAGAAATTTCCTAACATACTTATTTATTTTCTTAAAATTAGTAATCTGAAAAATCCTATTTTGCTAGCAGTCGAATAATCAAGCAATAATAGGAATTAAAAATAAACGAAGAAACGATAAACACGCGATATACGTGGAAAACCCCGAATAGGGTAAAAACCACGGGAAGGAATCAAAACACTAAAAATAACGTTGTGCGATTACAATCGACCTATACTTACAATTGAAAATCCTCTCAATTGACCCAAGACCCGATTGCCGAATCCACGTTCATCGCACCAAGTGTTTGATTGCCGCAAGCCTTGAATCCTCAAGCCTTCCGAGATACTTCCAGAAATCCACCGGAAGAACGATTGAATCAAAGGTTGAATAAGATCTTGGAGTATTTGATTTGGTTGCTCAAAACTTCATGCAAGAACTCCAAGTCATACCACAAAGATGCAAAACGTAGCCTTGTCTCTCTCCTTGCTTCTTAATGTCAAAAATCGGCTGTTGAAGATATAAAAACCGTAACCCTAGCTGCTGCCCTTTTATAGGATGTTTTGATCGCCTGCTTGAGCACATTCAAGTTGCTCGAGCACTTTCCTAACAGCCTACTTGCTGGACCCGAGGCATGAAAGTGCTTGAGCACTATGCTAGAACTTTGCCAACAGCCAATGTGTTTGATACGAGAGAAAAATGCGCTCGAGCACCAGTACAAATACAACATGATTCCTTCCACATCCTAAACAGACGCATCTAGAATATTGAAAATAAAAAGTACAACTCGATATTGTGTCATGGAATTGCCAACCGAAAAAGGAGCTCAGCCTATGGAGCTTACAATCTCCCCCTTTGGCACTTCCATGACAAAACAAAAACACACTATTCATTAAAAGAAAACCCCTAATAGTGTGAAGGCGTCCGTCCTGTGAAGCTGCAAAACAAACACTAGAAAAACACATGGCAGAAAACATCTCCCCCTTTTTGTCACGGAAGGACAAAGGTAGTAAAAATAGACAGTGAATATAAGCCAGAAACAAAGTGCTAGATGAGAATAGAAAGAACAATAAGAGAGCACAAATATGAGAGAGCTAAACCAGTATTTAAATTGCCAAAACTCAACTGTCAGAAATTCATAAGCATCAAAGCACTATCCAAAAATACCAACTAACCACAATGCCAAACGCCACATACGACAACCATATAACTAAACAAATGAGCATTGTTAAATGAGACGCACAAAATTTAGAACAAATTCATTGAAACTCATTGAACCAAAACGTTCTAAGAATGAAAAATAAAAAAGAAAGAACTAACCGAATATGGAAAACCGCAAGGCACGATCAAAGGATGAAGATGCAAGAATTAGAAGAGAGCCCTAATTGGGGACCAACAGCCCAAAATAGAAAGTAATACATAAGTAGTAAAAATAATGCGCGATGATATCCAAAAAAAAATTTTGATGCAACGCAGCACAGTTGTCTGAAGAATAAGCAGTAAAAAATGAGACTCATACAATATCACAAGATTGAGCAATGCATGAGTAAATTTGTATTAAACCCATCATAAGTGAATTTTGGGGATAAGTTTTAGCATGCACTATGAATCTGTGACAAGGTGCGTGTGTGACACGTCATAGGAAATTAGGACTATTATCCGAGTAGTCAAAAATTCTCATGGATCCTTGGACTATCAAGCACTCTCCCCCTCACGAAGTCAAACCAGGCACTCATCGATACAAAATTTGAGCCATCGAAAATAAACAACTCCCCCTCAACTTAACAATTAATATTTGATAGAATTTCATAGTCGTATTTTCGCTTTTACCCCATTGCTGTTTGACGCGAATATTGGGAGTAAGAGTACCTCATACCCAATGCCCGGTTACTAAGCGAATGGTCCAATCACGAATGCTTTCACAAAGTCTATCCATCTTTTGACGCGAACACTCAGAGGGAGAGTACCTCACCCCGATTGTCCGATTACTCAATGAACGCCCGGATAAGCATATATACAGATACTTTTGTTTTTTCATCGGTACACCCTTTTTTTCTCTCTCTCTCTCTCTTTTTGTTGTTGTTTTTTTTTTTTTTTTTTTTTAGCTGCACTTAATGAGCCATTGTATCCAAAAAATTAAGCCAAAAAAATGGTCAATCGCCGAGAGAAAGGACAAGATATAACCAGGTGCATGAGAATTCACTTTCCTCTCTATGTAATCTTACTAACCTTGACGTGCAGGGGTGGTGATCACAGAGTCATAAGGTATGCTACAACGAATTACCTAATGCATCTCATGAGTGGAGTTAACAAAACTTGTGCATGCATTCCCGAAGATGTGCATTTGTGTGAGTCTCATGGCTGACTACTCATCCTCAAAAAGCATGCTAAGCCCAAATTTTTTCATATATGAATGTTTTTGTATTTTTTATTATGAGCAAAATTAAAAGCATCGACACAAAAAAGATACATTAAAGAAATAAAATAACCAAAACACTACTAAGGCACTCCAAAGAGACTTAATCAACGAGGCATACCCCGACCAAACTTATCGCCAGACATATGATATGAGCAATCACGATTAAAATTCCACATGTGAGAGTTTCTAGCATTTAACGCCGTTTGAGTAACAAAACAATGCAAATCACACTTCTTGACCCATATGGATCGAGTCCTGACTTGAGATGTCTTAATTTGATTGTTAGGTTCAAAAGTAGGTCTTGAGCTTCTCACTTTCATGTTTCTATCATTATCATAGTTCACGTGATTAACCAAAGGTTTATGAGTGTTGTGATGCTTGGAGACACTTTTACTGAGACAAACATGATTATGATCAACACAGGGGTAGCCGTGAAGTTTGAAACAATTAGGTCTAATATGACCTTTTACTTGGCAATAATGGCATGTAGGAATGAATTTAACATAATTACCCCTTTTAACATCATGAGCCTTTTCAATCACATCGTCGACAGTATTTATAGTGTGGAATTTCGATATTACCTTTTTTGATTGCAAGTCATTCGCCTTACCTTCGAGTACTTTTGAGGATGAAGCTTCATAAAATCCAAGCCCTGTTTTGTCACTTGCCGGTCTTTGTATGCTGAGAATGTCATCCAGTATATTGGACCCTGTATTTAACCGCTCAAATAGAATATTAGCATTATCAATTTCAATATTTAACATTTTTATTTTCCCTTCCGAGGTGGTGTTTAAATCAGTTAAGACCTTGTTCTTTTCTCGAAGACTCTCAACCTCATTATGTAGCTTTTCTTTCTCAGTAGTGACACTGCTCAATGACCCTTGTAGCTCTTCAACTTGCTTTTTAACTATCATTAATTCTATGTTCGAATTTTTATATTTTTCAGCTAATTTCAAATTAGTCTCACTAATCTTCACACTCTCTTTATAAAGCATATCATAAGACTCTTTCAACTCATCAAAACTCAAAACCTCATCACTTTCTTCTTCCTCACTCTCATCAGAGGATTCCTGCTCACTAAAGTTTGATTGTAAAGACGCCCCAAAAGCGATAAAGTTTGTGTTATCAACATGGTCTTCCTCAGAATTGTCAGATTCACTGTCGTCATCCCAAGTTATATTGGCCTTAAAATTAGTCTTTTTCTTTAATTTGTTAATACATTCATGCGCTAAGTGACCATACCCTTGACACTCATAACACTTTGGCCCTTCAAGAGATCTTTTAACCCTTGTTTCCTTTTTCCAGAAGAACCCTCATGTTTTTCTTTTATATTAGACTTTTTGTTACTAAAATCATTACCAATGGCTTTCTTCTTGAAAAACTTTTTAAAATTTTCTGTAAATAAACTCATTGCTTCTAGGTCATAATCATTATCACTTCCTGAATCTCTATTTTCACTTTGAGAACTAGAAAAAGCAATTGGCTTAGCCGAAGGTTTAGAATTTATTTTCTGAGACTCAGGTTGTATCATATCAGCTTCATAAGTCTGGAGGAGACCTACCACTTCTTCAACAGATTTTTCTTTGAGTTTACGTTTGCCCTCAAGCATAGTGACTTTTGTTTTAAAACGTTCTAGCAAGGATCTTAAAATTTTCTTAATAACTCTAAAAGGAGGGATAGGTTCACCAAGGGTTTCACAACTATTAACAATAGAGATCAATTTAGAGTAGAATTGATTAAATGTTTCACCTTCTTGCATTCTAATAACCTCAAATTCGGTTGTAAGCCTTTGCAATTTGGATTGTTTGACAACATCAGTACCCTCATGACAAGTGACTAAAATATCCCATGCTTCCTTTGCTATTTCACGCTTTGGCTATCTTACGGTGTTCATTCACATCCACCGCACTAAATAAAATATCCAAGGCTCTATTATTTGCTTGTAATTGTGCCTTTTCACAGATAACTCGGAACTAGGTTTGGGTACTGCTTGATTATTCACTGTAACGGTAGGGTACGTATAACCATTAACACACGACTTCCAAATTTCTTCGTCTGCTGATCTCATAACAGCTTTTATTCTGGATTTCCAATAATCAAAATTCTCACTATCCAAAATCGGTACACGACTAGATAAATGATACATGTTTGTGTGCGTGTTCATCTTAACTGAGGATCCACTCTAGGAATAAACCCTAATATAACGAGCGACCCGCTCTGATACCAATTGAAAAATCCTATTTTGCTAGCAGTCGAATAATCAAGTAATAATAGGAATTAAAAATAAACGAAGAAACGATAAACACGCGATATACGTGGAAAACCCCGAATAGGGTAAAAACCACGGGAAGGAATCAAAACACTAAAAATAACGTTGTGCGATTACAATCGACCTATACTTACAATTGAAAATCCTCTCAATTGACCCAAGACCCGATTGCCGAATCCACGTTCATCGCACCAAGTGTTTGATTGCCGCAAGCCTTGAATCCTCAAGCCTTCCGAGATACTTTCAGAAATCCACCGGAAGAACGATTGAATCAAAGGTTGAATAAGATCTTGGAGTATTTGATTTGGTTGCTCAAAACTTCATGCAAGAACTCCAAGTCATACCACAAAGATGCAAAACGTAGCCTTGTCTCTCTCCTTGCTTCTTAATGTCAAAAATCGGCTGCTGAAGATATAAAAACCGTAACCCTAGCTGCTGCCCTTTTATAGGATGTTTTGATCGCCTGCTTGAGCACATTCAAGTTGCTCGAGCACTTTCCTAACAGCCTACTTGCTAGACCCGAGGCATGAAAGTGCTTGAGCACTATGCTAGAACTTTGCCAACAGCCAATGTGTTTGATACGAGAGAAAAATGTGCTCGAGCACCAGTACAAATACAACATGATTCCTTCCACATCCTAAACAGACGCATCTAGAATATTGAAAATAAAAAGTACAACTCGATATTGTGTCATGGAATTGCCAACCGAAAAAGGAGCTCAGCCTATGGAGCTTACATAATCCTTTATGTATTTTTCGCGGTACACTAGTTAGTATTTTTCGCTCACAAAACCAATCTTACGGGGCATTTTTCGTCCCAACAATGGGGATCCTATCTCCCAATTAATGGGGGAACACTTTTTATCCTATTATTGCTAGCCTTATAAGGCTATTATTTATAGAGTTACTTTTACTATAAAGTAGTTATATGTATATATGTATAGATATACATGTATTGTACCCTGTGGCTAGTTTCGTGTGTATAACTAGTACCCAAAACTACCCAACCACGCCCCAATATAACGAACCTAGACATATTACGTCATATCCTAGGTATCTAGAAACCCTTACTTGGTCCCCAAGTCTTTTAAACCTAGCAAGTTTGACCTTATCCTAAACTAGCCATTAAAGTCTACATTTTTACTTTTACAAAAGGTTTTTAATTTGGACACTTATGGAGAGAGGAGATGGCTGGCCCTTTTGGGGGAGGAGAGCCTCATTGCTTTCACTATAAATAGCTCACTCACCTTGCTTCATTTCTCACACCAAAACCTCCCAACTTCTCCACTTTGTGCTTTCTAGTGTTCTTGAGTGTTCTTCCACATTCAACCTTCCACCACCACACTCAACCACCCTTGACCACCCCTAGATCTTAGAAAGGTAGAATAAGTTAGCTAGAAAGCGTTCGAGCGGAGGTCGACTAGTCGTTACGCCGCCGGAATCCAATTAGCTTATCGGCTTCCGACTAATCATCGGAAATAAGGTAGATACTTTATCTTAACCTTAGATTAGTATTTTCTAGTTCATTTTAAATATGTCGTTATTATGCTTAAATGTGCTTAATTATGTTTAAACGAGATTATGTTGGATGATTAGCAATTTAAACTTTGAAAAATACACTTAGTCGTTACTATGCACGATTTGAGATTGACTTATCAAAATGCACCATTATAATGCCCGATGAACTTTTGGAAAACCAAATTATGCAGTTATAATACCCGAATGAAAATCGACTTTTCAAATCTACGCCGTTATAATGCCCAACTGATTTTTGGAAAGTAACCGACTAAACTTTTTCTTAAAGCGACTTCAAAATGCTTTGACTGTACTTGGACTATTGAGATTAACCCAAGGCTAACACCCTTGAGGGTCTGTCAAAAAAGATAAGCCTAGCGCTATCTAAGAAAGGAATGGTGCCAGTAACTGCATTCGTGCGGCCATCCAACCTGAGACTTTCCTAGTTATCTCATTGTCTAAAGAAAGTCACCGAACGAGTTATCATACTAAAGTAACACTATTATCATGAAATGATTTTTAAACGAAAGATTTTTCGTGAAACGACTTTGAACATAAGATTTTTTTATGAAATCACAACCTGAGCACGTTTTTCCGAGACGATACGACACAACACGTTTTCCGAGATAATGAACGATTGTTTTCACAAGAAGAGATAGTGATGAGAATGAAAATGATGATGTGATGAAAGTTGAGACGTTAATGCTGTTGGAGTCCCGCCTCAGTTCCCCTGGGTGAACTGGTGGCCAAAGCTCAACGGAACTATACGGAAGTGCTATTTGGAGTCCCACCTCAAATTCCGCGGGGTGAATTTGGCGGTCAAAGCTCACTCAGTTCAACACGTAGTAAACGGACTTCATAAACAGGTTGTTGAATCCAGTGATATGGGTAGCCGGGATTACGTCGTGTGTGAGTCGGGGTGAACGGACTTTATAACCTGCAAGTAGTCAGTGTTATGGGTAGCCGGGACTTTGAACCGAAAGGTTGGCGACCGTTAGAAAGTGGTGGTTGAACGGGCCAATAACTTTCGAGAGATGTGAGATGTTGATATGGTTGAAATTTGAAGAAGAATGCTGTTAAGAGAAATTGATACGAGAAACTGACACTGCACTCTTGTTTTGGAAATGATACGAGAAATTGACACCGCACTCTGATTATGAAAATGATATGAGACACTGGTTTTGTAAAGCTGCACTTTGATTTGTTTTAACTCTGATATTTGAAAATGCATGACTTTACTATTTACCTGCCACCTACAATATTGTTCTAGAATTGATAGTTTAAGGTTGGGGTAGGGTATCTATTGAGCGTTCACGCTCACGGTGTTGCCTTTGTGCGACCTTGGCATAATACCACGATGTTGCTTCGTGACTCCGACGTATTATGCTAGATTATCACGATGGACAGGAGGACCTCTACGGAGAACACGGAGCCGGAGGAGCTGCCGAGATGGAGATCAACCAGGCGGAGGAATTTGCGGAGCCGTAGAGCTTACCCGGTCTGCCTTTTTGTAATCTGTAGATGACAGATTATTCACATTAAACTTTATATTATTATTATTATTTATGTTTAAGATATTCGGTTGTAATAATAATTAGTGTATCCCAAAATGTGGGGCGTTACACTTGTACCCATGTATCCCATTTTATTAAACTCCAAAATATACTCGTTTGACACAATTCATAAGAAAATAACCGAGTCCAAAAAGATGAAACCAAATCGTTCAAACTATTAAACCTAGTCAAATTACTAAACTCAAGTAGGAGAGCACATAAAATTGAGGGTCCAAATCATCAATGTTGTGTACCAATCCCACGCAATTAATCATGTCCCTAATTCATCCAAATTTATGAGCTACTAACCTAAAGGCCTATGGGACAACTAGCCCGCCCGGGTTTATGGACTATACACCGATGGATAATTCCTTATCCATATGCTTAGGGCTACACAACCGTAAAAATGGCCAAGCCAGCCTCCAATACATGGCTCACTAGCCGAAATAACAAGTATCAATTTCAAATCATTCAAACCACATATGTAAGTAGTATCAACCCTCAAATCCTTAACCTTTACTTTATCAAAAATCAAGAAAATTCAAACTCAAATAATAAGTATCAATTCCCACCCTTCAGCTACTTACCAATTATGTCAAATAAGGGACAAAATCCATATCAAATGCAAGCAAAAAAAAAAAGATATATGTGCTCTTCACAAAATACTTACAATTAATCATTGTACCCAATAATATTGATTTTAAGTAAGCTAGCATCCTATAGCAACCAAATAAACATAACCCAATACTAGGAAGCACAAGTATTCAAAGAGATAATACTCCTATTACACCAAATCGAACAATAGATCCGACAATTTCAAATCTACAAGTAAAATAGCAAGTTTACATCATATCACTCAAATTCGGGCTTTTTCAAATGACACAATACTAGAGTACAACAACATAAATAACTCTCAACACGATAACTTGGATATTTAAGGAACTAGCACCGGGCACGTGCGATGCACGTGTGCTCTGATGGCTAAGAAGCTGTGGAGCTTCAAACTCAATGGAAAGTGTGCACATTTTGAAATATCTAGAACAAAGTTTCCCCTACTTTTTATTAATGATAAAGGGGGAGAAATATTGTGGAAGCTGGAGGGGCAGAAAAAACTCAAGCAAATGATGCACCAATTAAGGGGGAGTATCTTATTTTTTTTGTGCTATAATTATATTTATGAAATTTATTTTAATAAAATCAGCATTTGTTTGTCATCATCAAAAAGGGGGAGATTGTTGGCCCTATAACACCAAGGCGTTCAATTTTTGCATTTCATGCTTTATTATAATAATTTATGCCTAATTAAGTACATGTTCTCTATGTGTGATGTGTCGTACCCAAGTTATGTTCGCATTATGTGTCACGTGCATGATTTATGTGTTATGTGTTAAGAAAATAGATACATGTTCGTAAATTAGGCTATGGTTCAATGTGTAAATATGTTTGGGTCCTTATGTGATGAGAATGTTAAGTGGGGGTTTAATTTGTAATTAGAGTACTCTCATTCTAGAATAATCCTACACTTAGAAGAGATAAAAATCAGCCCCCTCTCCTCACATCATTTAACATCATCTCTCTTCCTCTCTCTCTCTCTCTCTCTCTCTCTCTCTCTCTCTCTCTCTCTCTCTCTCAAGAAATCTAGAATGCTCCATCTTCTTCTTACTTCTAGGGTTTTCATCTAAGGATCAATAAAAGTTTCTAGAGCAAGATTAAGTCTTAGTTCCATCTCTCATCCATAAGTTTGAAGCTCTCAATCCCTGATCTATACCAACAAGTAGTGAGTTTTCTTGTATTGACATAAATCCTAAAGTATGTGCATATATTCATGTAGATTGCATATACATCTTTGAGAATATGATAGTTTGTTTGAAATCATAAAAGTATACATGATACATGTTGTATTTGTTAAGTTTTGGTTGGTAAAGAGGAGGGATAAACCCTAGTTTTGATGGAAGGAAGTTTGATGAAAATCTATCCAGAGATTTGCTAGATTTTGTATCCTAAGTCACGAATTTTTAGACATAGCTAGTCAACTCCAAAATTTACGAAATTTTTATGTTAGGTTCCTCTACAAGTCCTCTGCACTCTGTAAAATTTTCAGGTTGAAATTTCTTGAAACGAAGTCTAGAAAAAAATCACGCACTAAGTTGTGCTCTGTTTAGCTATAGATGCTGAATCTGTGTTTTTATCTTCGGTTTTTGATGAATTCGATCAAGTTCCCTATCTTATTATTTTCTGAAATTTTTTATGGGAGGTACCCACATGTGTCTATTTGACTGTGTCCAAAATTTGGAGCAAAACTTGAAGAGATGAATGTTTAATAATTCGTATACTAAACTGCGTTTTGTTGCGGATTATGTAGAATGCTTTGTTTTCTTCTATTTTGTAAAGATAGTTCTTGACCTCATAAATTCATGGGTAATTTTGACACCATATCTATATGAGTTCTATTTATGTGGTGAAATTTGCAAGATCTAGTTATCTATGGGTTGTTCTCAAGAAATCTTAGATTAGGTGTCGGTTAACTTGTCATTTTAGGAAATCATGCATATGCGTCATTCACATGAGTTCTTTGTGCAAATGATTCATGTTCATACACGACATGTAGGATTTGGTGAACAAGAGAAGGATATAAGGGATACAAGTTGAGTTAACTTGAAGTGCAAAGGAATGTGAGTAACCTCATACTATGAAATGGAAAATTTTATGAACTCTTGTTCTATGAAAAATGTGATTTATGAGGTGATATGTCTATGCGTTTTAAGTGATTTGTTAACATGTGATTTGTTAACATGTGATATGTTTTGAAACATATATGTATGTCATGCCCATGCTTTACCTTATGTGCCCGCTGATGGGTTCCATAATAGCCAGCATTACGTGCCCGCTGGTGGGTTCCATAATAGTCAGCATTATGTATGTGCCTTCCTGGAGAGTTCCATAACATCCAGGTACGTGCCCTCGCCGATGGGTACCACAATAATCGGCTAGGATCCCGAAATATGTCATGTTTGTATGTGGTAAGCATTGCGGTATTGGTTATGTGTATGTTTTCAAGAAGTTCAAGTTTTCATGTGAAATGTGATGTGTCTTTTCATATGTCCAAGATCTTGCTTTATATGCGGCATTTATTTCAAAAACCCAAATCAGAGTATGAGCTTTCCACACTGAGCTTTCAGCTGACGGTTTATTTACCAATTTCAGGCGATGAAGTATGATAAGTTATGAAAGCTATGAAGTACGGTGTTATGTGCAAGTTGACTTTATGAAGTGTTTTGCATGTAGAAAAGAAGACTTGCATTTTGGTATATTTTGTAGTAGTCTCACTTATGGACAATGATGCATATATTTGTGCAAGTGGTGTATGTAAGTTATATGTTAGGGACATGTAATGGATGCTTTAATGGGACGGTTAATGCACGTATGCTCTGGACCAAATGGGTAGTGCTAATCTCACCTGATCTTGTTCTACTTACTTTTTTAGACCCCATAAATTTAATCAAAGTTTTTCTTTTCGCTTCCACTGATGTTTATTTATTTTCTTATTTAAAGCACTTTATTTCTTTTAGCCCATTTGGTTATGTATGAAGACCTTGTTGGCCGGTCACGTGTCGCGATCCCTAATGAGGGGTCTAGGGATGGCGGGACGTGACAGGCCCAAAGGTTTCTATAGAACCTTAGTGATTTTTTATAATAACAAAATTGATTTTATTAATTGGAGAATATAATTTATTTTGTGATATTGGTACTCATTTGAATTCATTGTGTATTTCGTAGGATTTGGTTGAATTATAATGGAGAGATTCTACACCAAATCATTATCTCCAATAGTCAAGATTTTTATTGAAAGGAAAAAAATTAAGGACAAATCTTTTCCTACGGAAAATAAAATGTTCAAAGATCTTGGAAATATGAACCAGCTCATTTTGGAAAGCTCTTCTCTCAATTTCAAAAAGCTAGAAAGCTTTACAAGGAAAGTCTGGCAATTGGAGAATAACATTATGGCTGCATAATCAAGCTCAAACGACTAATGCTTTACAAGGAATGAATTATGATTGTCTTGTATCAAGACAATGTGGATTGGTAAAATTTCATATTTGAAATGGGGCAAATAACGTGCATGTGATGATGCGTATAAAGTGAGGAAGATTGAACATGCCATATAGAAAAATTCTCAAAAGAAAAATATTGGTGTGCCATTTTTGTTATTCAACTCAAAGCTTCATATTGTTTTTTTCTACACTTTTGAGAGTTTTTAATTTTTTGAGATTTCATTATAAAAGGGAGTGTGACCCCTTGTATATCTCTTGTTTGAGATTATCTTTTGTGAGTGATTTTTGTGTCAGAAAAAATTACTCGGGTATGTATGACTAGCACCAGAGTCAAAACTAGTTGGAGCGATTGCGGATAGATTGCTTGTTGTAAATGTTTCTCTATCACCCGCGAAGCTAGAAGGTGTTACTATTGGAGATAGTGCAACAAATCTCGAGTTGGACACTTGGGGAGTGAACTAGGACGTGAAGTTGCGGACTGAATCACTATAAATCCTTGTGTTTGATTTCTCTCTTCCCTTACTCTTTATTTTCTGTCGTATATTATTGCATGCGCACTTGAATCGATTTAATTTTATTGGGTTTTGCATTTAGTTTTTTTTTTTTAATTCTGCATTATAGTTGAGATACACAATTCACCCCGCATCTTGTGTTGCTATCTGGGCCAACAGTATGTATGATAGAAATTCGTAACACAAGAGTTCCATATCACTTGACTATGTCAATGTAGAGGATGTTTAATCGAAGAGTGTTCTTCAGCTGTGCCACTTTCCCGTGGAAGATGAATTCAGTGGTTGTCCATTCAGCTGACCATCACTCTCGTAGTTGAAGTTGTTCCTATAGTGAAGGAGAAGCAAATAAATAAATAGCAAGAAGATCAATAACTTATGTGCAGATTTTGAACATATACTAATTGTTTTTAATGGAGGTTTGTCATTTGCAACGACACTATATATATAAAAAAAAACTATACATCTAGAGCAATATGTCTTCTTGAATAGTACAAATCAAATCTTACCTCTATTTCAAGATTGACAAGTGATTTAGTCTTGCATGCAAGCACCTTTTCAGCATGACTTCAAAAATAGAGTTGTTGGCATATTACCTGGAGTGTCACATACTTCAACTCGCACACAACATCTATAAAGATTGATGTGAGTTATTGATATGTATGGGGTATATGAAAAGACGCACAACGGATCTTTATTTTTCCAAGGTTCTGCTATATCGTTTTCCTGCTGACAACTCCCGCAAGTGAATATTGTCCCCATTGGTTCATAGGTCTTCCTGTGGCAAATGCTACAAGACATATACCAACAATGTTCTTGCGGTTGGATACTTGTGATTAACACTTTTATGTTGTATGCTTGTTCCTGCAAGAAGAGAAAAAATTGAGGATTCAGTATTGACCTTTTTTTTGCTTTCTAAGTGCGAACAATGGTGGGGAGCTCAATTGAAAATTAGTAATACCGCATTTGGGGCCTCAGATATTTCTTTAATTGTGGTCAACCGAAGTTCTGAAGCACTCCACTTGTTTGACCACATGTTTTGTAAATAATCTACATTCTCACGTTTCCCTCAAACATGGTTTCGGGTGATTAACATGATGAACAATCTTGTATTTATTAAATACCATGTCTATAATTGTTTATCGTTTGTTATGTTTTGGTTTATAAGTATCTCAAAGTATTGGGTTGTCCCAATTGTTGTGTGTCCTGATACAAACCATACTAGTTAGTTATAATTTATGGTTGAGAACATAGAGAGTGGTGGGGAACCTAACTTAGAAATCTTTAAGTCGTATATTTGTGTTGACGACAAGTAGCTTTTCTTGTAGCAACATGTAAAGTGTTCCACATGGGTTGTTGATAAAATCAGCCCATGCCATGAGGGGTGTAATTTGGCAGTTTGAATCGAGAAGTAGTCAATTGCATATGTAACATCCAAGACTTACACAATGGCAAGATTCACTTACTTGGTATCAGTGATCATAAAATTGCGGAAGGATATTTCCATTGAATCTCTTTTCCTTTTTCTTTTTTTGTTCCTGGGAGATACCTAACACAATGCTAACAATATTTTCAAAAGGTTGAATGAAATCGTTAAGAAGATTTATCATATTGTTAAAATAGACCAGTTTAAGCAATAAAACCACTAGGACCATATCTATATAGAGTGCTGGTGAAGTGAGCTCGGAGATGTTGTAAAGAGGTACGAAGTTGAATTCTTTTGTTGGTGGATCAGAGATGTCTTCTGCAACCCTCTTCGATGCAGGTGTAGTATTTAACGATCATTTGGTAGTTCATTAGTTGCCGCAGTCTTGTATATAGGATTAATTTTACTTATCGTAGCTCTTGAGAGTAAGTTTTATGCAACTCAATTGTGTCCTTGAATCTTTCGAAGTCATTTTCAAAGAGAGTAGCTTGTATTTTGTTCCCTTATGCGCAACAACCATTAAAAATAGCAAATTACTTTACTATCACATCGCTAAAGTAACAATGTTCACATTTTCATCCAACAACGTGAATCTTTTGTATGTTGTTTTCCCATCCTTTGAAGTAAAGGGGCCGCTAATTCTACTCACTTTAACTTTAATTGTCAACCGTATAGTGCGTTCAGGTATTTTATGGACTAACACGTAACTCTTATCCATGGTACAACTTGTAGAACTTGCACAATTTAAAGTTGGACGGAATTAGGATATACAGGCTTTGTGAGAGCACAATATACTTTATGAGGATATACATGCTCTGTAAGAGTACAATATACTTTTTCGTAATAGCTAATAAGTTTTTTTGGCTTCTATTCCCATATTCTTAGGGCGTATGTGAATGCTTTTTTTTTTTTTTTTTGTGTACAGGTTTTTGCAGGTTAGAATGTAAGAATGGAGTGGGGATGCATTCTTTATACTATTTCCCATATTATTTTGTTTGGAGACAAAGGCTAATATTAGTACAAGGTTGTTTAAATGACATGGTAATGTTTACAATATATTGTCGTGGAATTTAATCACCAAATTGTAGAAGAAAAGTAAACACACCATCTATGTTACACGGACACGGGTACATGAATCGAATACAGGTGTATATCCGAGTGTCTGGTACTTCAAGCCTGAAAATAGGGGATATGTGTCCAAATTTGGACACGGATACGGGGATACACGACCTAATTTTTTATATATTTTTAATTTATTTATAAATTTAAAAGAAACACTAAATTTTTCTTTGCCAAAGAAAAAATCTAGAGCCTCAGACAAAGTACAAAAACATAAAGATATGGTCATACAAGTGTGCTAACTGCTAAGAGCCTCAGACAAAGTATACGGACTAATAGAATTCGGCATACCTTGTAAATTGTATTGAGCACCGTCAAGCTAGAAGCCTACAAGGAGTCTTGGAGAGTTGGAGTCCAAGTCCACCAATGAATCATCCTTGAGATTGGTAGTCTGCTACAAAGTACACACAAGCAAGAGCTTAGAAATATTGGGTTTGTTACAAACTTCAATTTAGATAGAAGACATGGGGTTACCTGATTCATTACTTTCTTCACTTTCTGTCCACATGATCACACATTTACACCATGGCAAACTTCTTCACCTATCTTTACATTTGAACAATTGATAGCATGCTCCAATATTTAGATTTCATATCCTTTCTCTTTCACCGAATCACCATACCAAAACAAGATTTATATTAAATATAACATAGCAAAAGGCACAAAGTTTAGATATACAAAGCTAGAAATTAGTTTGGTCATCAAACCACCCTAAGTACACAAAATACACCCATTACATTCAGCATTTGTTCGAGATTATACAAGCCAAATAAGTTCTCCAAATTCCAAACTAGTTATTACCAAAAGACTAGTCTTTCTAACTTCTAAAGTTCTAATCTAGTAGACTAGTCAGCAAAAAGAAATCACGAATCATGACTGACCCCTTCAGTCACTCTCTTCTTGTTCCAACCCACCATCAAGGACCGCAACATCATCATCCTCGTCAAATCTCACTCCTTCCAACACCGGTTCATCAAGAGAAAGCTCCGCAAGCTCTATCACTTCACGCCCTTCAATGTCAAATTGGTCCCCACCTAGAAAACAAAAAATATAAATTTTTTAATGCAATAAACATCATTGTCCTTGTGTACTTAACTATTGTGATCTTATATTACAAATAAAATTACCTAAGTCCCAATATTTTGTAGGCCCTTCTTTGTACTCCTTGTTTTTCCTTGACAATAAGCGCAAATTGTAATGAACAAACACTAGGTCTTCAGCTCGGCTCGTTGCTAGTCAGTTTCTTTTGGCGCTTTGAATCACAGAATATGTACTCCAATTCCTCTCACAACAAGATGAAGAAGCTGGCTGCGAAAGTAATTTATAGGCTTATTTACCTTTTTAGTCCTCAATGTATTAGCGATTGGCCAATTTGGCCCCAATGTATACATTTGTCCAATTTAATCCCCAATGTTTAAAATGTGCGTCGATTTAATCCCCACCCCTAACTCCGTCCACTTTCTCCGTCAAAATGGAGGGCATAATGGTATTTCACCTCATGAAACATTAAAAAAATAAAAAACAAAACTATGCTCCCACAAAAAAAAAAAAAAAATTTGTGCCCACTTATCTGAAAAAGAAAAAAAAAAAAGAAAACGTTAAAATTACGTCTCTCTCTCTCCCCCCAAACCCAAATCCCTCTCCTCCGCCTATTCACACCACCCACCGCCACAACCGCCTCTTCACACCACCCACCGCCACAACCACCACACGTACGCCTCTCCGAACCAGACAAGATATTGTCCATCTTGTTAACAGTTAAGACCGGTCGGATCTGTTCACCTAAAGCCTGCCGGAGAACAGTTCATGTTTGGACACAATCACATACACCCTAAACACAATCAACCACCACAAGCGCACCATCAATTAGATTTGATAAGGTACTCATTCCCATTACGCTCTCCTTAATTTGTAGCTCTTTATGGAAAATACTGGTCATATTTTCTCCATTTTCCTTTGATTTGTTACCCTGAGTGAAGTTTTGGATTTAGAATGGAGGGATTTACCGAGAATGCTTTCGAAGCAAAGAGCCACTTGGTCGGTCTCTGCGTCGAAACAGCGTTGCAGAGCAGACACGCCGTCAAGTCATGGCGAGACAGCGGCGTACTCTCGAACGGATGCCCCCTCATGCCTTCGTCGAAAACGAACGATGTCGATCTAGTTCGAGATCCTATCTTTGCGTGATTCGCAGCCCGTCGTAGCTGCTGTGGTGGCAGTTGCCGGAGGTGGGGAGGCAGTGGAAACGGTGGTGGGTGGTTTTTTGGTTCAGAGAGGCATACCTGTGGTGGATGTGGCGATGGATGGAGGGAAGAGGCGGAAGGAGGGTGGGGTTTTGGGGAAGAATGATGTGTGGACGAGAGAGTGAGAGACAGAATTTTTTATTTTTTTGGGGTAGAGTTATTCTTTTGTTTTTTTTAATGTTTCATGAGATAAAATACCATTATGCCCTCCATTTTGACGGAGGAAGTGGACGGAGTTAGGGGTGGGGACTAAATCGACGCACATTTTAAACATTGAGGACTAAATTGGACAAATGTATACATTGGGGACCAAATTGGCCAATCGCTAATACATTGGGGACTAAAAAGGTAAATAAGCCTAATTTATAAGCCAATGTTTGTAGTAGGGGTGTTGTAGCCCCATGATTCGCCCACCATGAAATAGGTTCCTCGTATTTTCTTGAATCAATCACATGAGGTTGTTCAAAATATCCGGACCCACTACAAAAGGCTCCAAATTCCAAGTAAACTTGGCGCAAGTCGACATGATTAGGAAATAACCGTTTGAAGCACTTACCTCTATTTATGGAGACCTCTTGATCCTCATGTGGTGATACCCTTTGAATTCCTTTACCACTTTGCAACCAAGTATCATAATAGTACTTAGGAACCAATGAGTGAGCCATACAACGCAAAGGAGTATTACTCTTGTTCCATCTACTCTCCAATATTTGTTGAATTGCGTCAAAATATGGGGATTGGCCATAAGTATTTCTATATGCTCATGTTCAAATATGATAGTTTTCACATTCTCAATCATGGTATCCCACATGTCATATATTAGATGCAACACCGGAGTGTCTATGTCCGCTATCCTTAACATATCAACAATTGGTTCCGTGAATTTCAAGAGATACTCCAAGTTATCCCAACATTCATCATTCTCATCAACAATGTATTTTTTCACATCACGGGCTTTATTTTCTGCCACTGAGGTTCCATCTGCCCTATATACTTTCCATTGTGAATCTATCACCATTTTTTCAAGAGATGCCTTAACTTTCATTATTCTCTTGGCCATAATAATGCTAGATGCAAACCTAGTTTCAGCCACACTCAACAATTTCAAATCAGAGTGCTGATTGAAGATAAAATGTGCCATGCTATGATTCAAAACAAAGTTACGAATGTCATTAACTTTAGAAACCAAGTCTACAATCCACTTACATTGGCCATATTGAGGCGCTCTTTCTCCCGGATCACATATGCTCTTCAAGGCCAAATTGAGACTGTGCACCACACACGGAGTCCAGAATATATGAGGGAATTTGGTTTCAATGGTTGAGCCAGCAGCCTTGTAATTTGATGCATTATCCGTCACTATTTGAACCACATTTTCTTCTCCTATTTGTTTGATTGCTTCAAGGAACAAATTTGCAACATAGTCAACCTTTGTATTTCCACTTGAATCAATGGCTTTAATGAACATTGCTCCACCTACAGATGCTGCAATAATGTTAATGAGAGGCCTGCGCTGGCAGACCACCCATCTGAGCACACTGAAGCACCCTTTTATGTATCTCTGAATGGTTGGAACAACCTGTTGATGTGTTCTTTTTCTTGTGCTAACATAGTTGTTCTGAGCCTATCATGTGAAGGAGGAGTGTAACCAGCTAACTTGCTATATGCAAGGGTGAGTGAATATTTCCTGATGTATGGAGACCTTGCAAAATTAAATGGTAAGCCAAAGGCAAAAAGCATCGTTGCAGCTTCTTTGTCAGCAATATCTCTTTGCTGCACATTAAATGCATCAGTTATATCACCCATTGGAGCCATACCTTTGCAATTTTTATGATGGGCAAGATCAAATCCTTGAGGTAAAGAGACATACTCTGCTTTTTTCCTTGCATTTAATTCTTGTTGAGCCTTTCTACTTTCAGCTTGGACATGCTCCTTCTTTATTGCTTCAAATACCTCATCTTAAATGACTAAGCAACCTTCCACACCATGTTTTGGTAGCTTCAGTAAATGACCCTTCACTTTGGTATATGAACCAACAACTCTCTTGCCGCAGTAATTGCAACACGAAGTCCTATTCCACCTCCACCATCCACGCTGAGAACTTTTACATGATTCCATAATGGTTTGTCATCAAATCTAGTTCCCTGAATAGTAACTGGACAAGCATTAACCTTTTGTTTTCCCCCTTTTTTCTCTCTTGCAGGAGCTTGAGAAGAAGACATTGGTAGAGAAAGGAAAATGGACGAAGTGTTCAATTTGTGTGAAGGCTGCAAGTATAACCCCTTGTACCAAAAATGAATAGGAGTACTAAGAAAGTTAGTAGGTGCTGTTCGGGGCGTTAATTGTGTTTGGGCAATCCATGACTAAGCAAATCTTGTAAACAAACAAAGCCTTGTTTGCCTTAGCTTTGGCGGGATAATGGGCTTGGGACTCCCCATGGGCATTAAATGTACAAGACAATCCCAGTCCTCTCTTGTGTCCCATGTCTTTATATGGCATGAGCATTATATCTATGTCATACGTTCATGATAGATCCATGCTTTACTGATGAAGACTTGAATAATGTTTGATATGATTTTTTTTTTTTACCGACGACATGTATAATATAAATTGTGGAATTTGATTGGTAAAGTTTCTAATTAAATCTAGTCCTTAAATGACTATTTGTATAGAAAAAAATTCCCTCAAATACTACTCCATTTCTATACTCCCTCGTTCTATTACAACCGGATAAAATTTCTTTCCAGATTTGTTTGTCCCTCGTTCTATTGAAACCGGATAAAAAATTAGTGATATTTTAAATTGGTAAGTAATTATATGTCCAATATGAATCTTATTTGATAGATCTCAAGTAGTTCTATAGGACAGTGTTTTTACAATTACATAAAACATTATAAGTTATAATATATAATCATTTGAAAAATGGCACGAACTCCAAAATGGACTAACAAATCCGGACTAAGGGAGTATAAGAACACATTTGCTCTATACCCATCATTGCGTTCGAGAATATTAGTGTATTGAGAGATCTAAGAATGGATAACACGTATGAATGTATCATGTATTGTCTACTTCTTGTAAGAACACGTTTGCTCTATACCCGTCATTGCGTTCGAGGTTATTAGTGGATTGAGAGATCTAAGAATGGATAACACTTATGAATGTATCATGTATTGTCTACTTCTCTCTGTGTGTGTGGGCGCGCGCGCGCGTGCACTATTGTTATATAGAAAGTGATAACACGTTTGAATGTATCACCTCTCTCTCTCTCTCTCTCTCTCTCTCTCTCTCTCTCTCTCTCTCTCTCTCTCTCTCTCTCTCTCTCTCTCTGTGTGTGTGTGTGTGTGTGTGTGTGTGTGTGTGTGTGTTTGCATATACAATTATTATATAGAAAGGGATAACTCGGTTGAATGTATCATCTATTGTCTACTTCTCTCTCTCTCTCTCTCTCTCTCTCTCTCTCTCTCTCTCTCTCTCTCTCTCCTCTCTGTGTGTGTGTGTGTGTGTGTGTGTGTGTGTGTGTGTGTGTGTGTGAGAGCGCGCGCTGTGCGCACACTATTGTTATATAGAAAGAGATAACTCATTTGAAAGTATCATCTACTCTCTCTCTCTCTCTCTCTCTCTCTCTCTCTCTCTCTCTCTCTCTCTCTCTCTCTCTCTCTCTCTCTCTCTCTTGTTATATAGAAGGAGATAGCTCATTTGAAAGTATCATCTATTGTCGACTTAGCTCTGTGTGTGTGTGTGTGTACGCGCGTGCGTGCGTGTGCACACATTATTGTTATATAGAAAGGATATCATGTTTGAATATATCATCTATTATCTACTTTTGGGTACTACAGGGTCCGCTGATGTGGTATACAAGCACGCTTGAATACATTATTTGTCATCTATTTTCTTACTACATTAAATTGACAAACATATTAGTTACAAGAATTGGAGATAACGTAAAAATGCAAAGAAAATTTTCTTTCGAAATTTTCCTTAAACTCATCATGGATTTGGGTTGGCCAAACTATCTGTATTGCATCCACTCCCTTTCATTTAAACCTGTTCAAAGGAAAATCAAGTGATGAAATTAGACCTTAAGATGTATAAATTACAATGATGAACTGAAATAGGGAAATTATTACAATTTTTCTTTTTTCTTTTTTTTTTGCAAGAAACTACAAAGAGGTGAAATGACATTCTTTTTCATTGGGAAACCAAGGCATACTAAAAGGTTATTATTTTCATGTAATATCTTCCCTGAGGTATGAGTAATTTATTATTGTTATTATTATTATTATTTTATCTATATATTTTTCTGTTAAAAAAGGGTCCTAAAATATAATTAGAACTTTAATACTTCTCACACTTATAAAGTTAATTTCCGCACTTATTTTTAACGGAGTAATATATTTCCATTCCAATACTTAGCTATGAAATAGATACTCAAAGTAAGGTCTTCTTCTTTTGATGGGAGACATTACACAACAACAATCTTTTTTTTTAAACTACAGTAATAGATGCAAGATAACCAGTACAATCATATATTTTTTTTATAACTACAATGGTATCCTATAAAGTTTACAAAACACATACTTGGTCAATCTCGAATAGTTTGTATAAGTTGTGTGAGGCCATCTCAAATTTCACACAGATTTAATTTAATAAAAAAATTTATAAAATATCTTGGTAAGAAATCAATTCAATCTCACTTTATGTTCAAGACACATTTAACTCCTACGTGTACACCAAATGCACATCGCATTGTGTGAGACTTATTTTGGGATCCCACACAAATGATTGAAGTGCTCAACTTATTCAAAATTTGTTTTTAAGAATCCTTATAAAAACAATAAGCTCCATCGGATATCGGTAAGAGCTTGATCGATTCTTCGCTCAATTTTGAGCTAAGAATCCTTAAAAAAAAATATTTATGTGAAACTCTAAACTGAGCGGTTTAAAATATTTATGTGAAACCCTACCGATATCCGATTGAATTTATTTTTTACAAGAATCCTTAAAAAAATATTTTAAACAAATTGATCGGTTTCGATCATTTATGTAAAGCTCTAAAATGGGCTCCACAACACGGTGTGTATTTGATGTACATTAAATAGTTTGAAAAGTATGTACATTTGATAGTGTACCATAGTTTTATAAATTGCACGTATGTTAAAAAAAAAATAAAGTGATATTGTACGTGTAGAGTTATCTCGACTTTGTTATGGTAACATTATTGATGAGCATGTGGCATAGGCTAATAACATGGCATGGCATGTGATTTGCAAAACAGCAATACTATTAGTATTATCAAAAATATTTTGTGTACATCACTTATGCACACAAAATGCACACTAAGTTAAGCTACTGTGGCGGATAAAAAGAAATTCATTTTTTAGGGTGGTCTACACATTGAATTTCTCCTCATTCAATCTACGGTAATTATATGGGTACAGAATCCATTGCACAGAAAATGCACAGATCGAGTTTAGGGACCCACTTTTGGGTCCCACACGAACAACTGAAACGGGGGGCTCTTAGTTCAAGCACTTAAAGACGTCTAATTGAGCTGAATTTTCACGGGGCCCTTCGGAATTTAATTTTAAGATGAATGAACAACTCGGATTGTTCGTGTGGGACCCAAAAATGGGTCCCCGAGCTTGATCTGTGCATTTTCTGTGCAATGGGTTCTATACCCATAGTCTGGTCCTTCACTCTAACACATTACCTTGGTGTGCATAAATAGTGTACCCATAACATTTTCATTGTTTAATTAGTGAGTTAACAACTCGTGAAAGTTAATCTGTACACGTAAAAGTCATATTTCTTCTTTTAACTTGGCTTGTACACACTACACAGCCGCCTAAAACCTATACATTGGGCCCCACCATCTTTTTAAACTCTGTTGAAGAAAAAGAAAACAAAAAACAAAACAAGCAATTTCTTCAATCTGTGGACACGCGTTGGAAGGAAAAAAGAAAGGTAAAATGAACGGCAGAGATTTGATGTTGATCATCCCTTTCTCCTTCTCTTCTCCGACTTCTCCTTCTCTTCTCCGACACTATAAATACAATAGATCAAAAAATTGAAAAGAGTTTTTTTCCAAAACATCCCTCGAATTATACACCTAATGTTTACTTAGTCCTCGAACTATCAATTTTGTTTACTTAGTCCTCAAACTATACACCTGTTGTTTACTTAGTCCTCGAACTATCAATTTTGTTTACTTAGTCCTCAAACTATACACCTGTTGTTTACTTAGTCCTCGAACTATCAATTTTGCTAACAGAACATGGACGGAAAACTTAACAGATGTCATTTTCCCACCGCATCTAGGGTAAAGAAGTCATTCCACTTGATTTTCCTACCATAAAAACAGCATCAACCAAAAAAAAAAAGAAAAGAAAGAACTCAATGGCCTACCTTCACCGAAACGCATATGCAAGCAACAACCGTAGATTTCTGTGACATTCTTGAGCATAATAAAGATAGGTGATCTCTGGACCTTATATATGAAAGAGTAAGCCAATTCGAAAAAAATTAAATAACCATCAATCTGCTGTGATATAGTGATGTAGTTCTTCAAGATTTCTATATGGTTTAACTTCACACAAGAGTTTGAGCTTATATTATTGATTAAGAAAAACTGTTCGAGAAAAAATTCGTCCATGTTCACATAGGACTATTCTTTTTTTTGCTTGCTGCTGTTTTTTTGGGAGAAAAATCAGGTGGAATGACCTTTCTCCCTAGATGCTGGCATCCGTTTCTTTTCCGACTTCTCCTTTTGAGGACTAAGTAAACAAAATTGATAGTTTGAGGACTAAGTAAACAACACACTATAAAATTGATAGTTCAACTAGAAACATTAGGTGTAAGTTCGAGGGATGTTTTGGAAAATAACTCAATTGAAAACTACACAGAGCAGCCATGGCGCACAAGAGCCCACCATAGCACGACGTGTCCGATTATTTTCCGCCGTACCGGGTGCATATCCCGCTCCCGTATCATGTCGTATCGACACGGGTGTTTCGCCTGAAAACAAGGATCTGTGTATCACAGCACACCATAAGGAAATAAATTGTCCTTACGAAAGGTTATGTAGAATTGGCTAGGGAAAGTAAGTCTTGTATCCAACGTTTCTAGTGCAATTCCAGTCGCTCCCGTCTTCGAGGTTTGGATGAATAACCATTTTAATTGTAAGAGGTGATTTCATTTTTGATAAGGCGACATTTAATTGCCCGTGTGAGAATACAAACTGGGGTAGGTAAATTTCAACATTTTCTAGTGTTCGACCTTCCGCTTTGTTTATTGTCATTGCGAAGCAAAGTCGCATACAAGGTTTTAAATCTCGGTATCGGTCGCGGTATCGGGGTGTATCGGTATCGGGACATATCGGCGATACGTCTCGGGAATCGGCTGTCTCGGCCGTGAATTTTTTAAAATTATTAGCAATATGTAGAAAACTTGATTTTACACTCTTTTTTTTCTCTCATTAGCATAATTAGTAATATTTTAACCAATCTTGGCACTTATAATTGAACCAAACCACCACAATAAGGTTATAATACGAAAATAAGCACACCATAGAGTTCTTACAACACGCAATTAATTGGATATATTTTTCAATTATTATTAATTTGTTATACTTAACAAAAATTAAGTTATATGGTGGTTTTCTTGGTGTTGTAAATTATAATCTCTCATTTTCCTTTTTTTGCTAATTTTTGGTTCACCGATAATTTTTCAAAATATTTGAGCTCTTTTTTTTTTTTTTTTTTTTTCGTATCGGCCGAGACAGATGCCGTATCAGCCGAGACACCGATACGTCTCGGGTATCGGCCGAGACAGGGTGCGATTTTTCCTCACACCGAGATATCGGCCTGTATCCGTATCGGAGGCCCCAAATACCGGTACGTATCGGCCGATACGAGACGTCTCGGCCGATATTTAAATCTATGGTCGCATAGGGAATTGCTTCCTAATGAATGAGAATGGTAGGTTATCATTTTCAACTGGCTACAGTGGGATTCAGGGGAGGAACACTTCTCTCTCTCTCTCTCTCTCTCTCTCTCCCTTTGTGATGGTCGGTAGTAGGCCTGTCAACGGGTCGAATTCGATCCGGATCCGAGAGAATCGGAATCCGATCCGGATCCGATAAGCTGGGATCCGAATCCGGATCCGATATTCACAAATCCGAAAACGTTAATCCGGATCCGGATCCGAATTTCGAATATCCGATCCGGTAATTTAATTTTTTTATCCTTTCCAGCTAGCTTGCTTGTGGCTTTTCCAGTTTGCTTGCTTACGGGTTGGATCTGATCCGGATCCGATAAGTTTGGATCCGATCCGAATTTTATTAGAATTTTCGGTTCCGATTTATCGGATTATCAGATCTAAAATACCAGATTCGGATCGGATCCGGGTCAAATCCAATCCGTTGACAGGCCTAGCCAGTAGCTATCTTAGCGACGTTGATCACATTAGTATTTGTGAAGTGCTCGGGAATTTTTCTTAAAAATAGTTTAGGTGAATATTTTCATGCATCTCATAAGTTTTAGACAAAAATTGTAACTCTTTACAAATATGATTCGTA
Organism: Vaccinium myrtillus; assembly: GCA_016920895.1. NCBI lineage: Eukaryota > Viridiplantae > Streptophyta > Magnoliopsida > Ericales > Ericaceae > Vaccinium > Vaccinium myrtillus. Next base: position 61,319 of record JADGMU010001329.1, on the reverse strand, counting down.
ATATTTTCCCGCGTCTCGTAACTTTTAGACAAAAATCATAACTTATCATAAATATGATTTCTAACATTTTTGTGCGTCTAGTGACTTATATAATAAAAAATCGTAACTTTTCAGCCATGTATAATCAATTGCATAATCGATCAAAGTGGACTTCAAAATTCAGTTATCACAAACGGTTGGGAACAATTGAATGTGTAATCAATTCTATAATCGATTACACAACACAATCAAAATCAAAAGGGTAATTTATCAAAGTGATCTTGAAAATTGAGTTATCAAAAACATTGGGGTAGTCTTTGTAATCTCTTACTCAAAGATTGATAAAATCCTTCTTTCATCGTACAATAAAATACATACTATTGTATAGATGTTCTACTTCACTATGCTCTTTCCCAAACTGTTCCTAGCTATTTGAAGGTCCAATTTTAAGAAACTTGGAGCAACAAATCTATCTATGCTATGTGAATGATGTCCGGAATAAAAAGTTAAACTTTCAGCTCATTTATAACAAAATTATTGCACAAGAAAAATATGCATCAAACAAAAATATCCATAAACGCAAAAAGAGGCACTAAAACCATCCCGTTTGAAAAACAAAACCGTAAGAACTTGCAACTTGCTATATTGTGCATAGGGCCACTTACCCCCTTCGATAAATAGATGCACCAAAATAACTCATCCAAAAAAAGATTCCAAAATATTGAAACACAACGCTTTAAAAAAAAATAGATGTTCAACTATTCGTATCCATTTCTTCATCTCCATCTTCTATATCATCTCCATCTTCGTTGTTATCTCCACTTTCACTCTTGGCTCCATCTTCTTCGCTCCTAGCTCTATCTTCACTCTCCGCTCCATATTCGCCCCCACCCCCATCTTCATGCTTTGCTTCATCTCCGTTCTCATCAGTGCTTGAATCATTCACAGTAAAGGATGGTTGTCCACAACTATTAATAGTAAAAAACTATCAATAAAATAGAGGCCAATGTACTAAGCAAAAAAGACAACTTTACATTCAATCTCCAAAACGATAACATGCTTTGCAAAAGCTATAGCATAACCCAAAAAGTTCGAAAGAGAGGGAACTCCAATAGCAAGCAAGGTCAGCTTTAAAGTTCAATATTTTTTTTTTTGATCGGCAAAGAAGAAAAATTTATAGATCAAAGAGCAGAGGAACATGGATACAACATAAGTCTGAAGAGGAATGGAAAGTGAAACCCCAGAGGGCCACCAACAGCAAACCAACAAAGCAGCCAATATGAGAAGCAAAAGGAAAAACAAGGAGTTGAAGAGGATTCAACTCTGCAAAATTAGAACACTGCACTAGGCCTAAACAATTCACCAAATTGGGAACCTAACAAACATCCCAATCTCCTACCCTAGCGACTGAATTAGAGCTGGAAATCTCAGGAGAATGTCATTAGTAGAGACACCTTTTGAACCTTGACAAGCCTTGAACCATACTGCAATCTTGAACTTTATGATCTCCCCCATTTCCTCCCATTTTGGGATTACTCCCTGAAAAACTTTGTTTGGTTGAGAATTTTGAGAAGAATATTTTGAGAAATATTTTTGAGATAGTGTTTGGATGGGTTTTTTGAAAAAGTAATAATTTGAGAGAGCTGTAATAATTGGAGAGAGATAGAGAGAGAAATATGAATAATGATTGGAAAGAGGGGTATGAGTGGAGAGAGAAATGTGATTAATGATTGGAGATGAGAGATGGGGAAAGAATCTTTTTGGAAATTTTTTTGGAAATGTGAAGTGAACAAAGATCATTCCTAGCTTTCCATATACTCCATAATATTTCAAAACTAACTAGCTCCCAAAGCACCTTTTTTGCCTTCTTGAATTTCCAGCTTTGCCACCAAATGAAAAGATTTCTTTTATGGCTAATGGAACCACCCAACTGATGCCCCACCAATTGAGAGCCTTGCACCACACTTCCTGATAGGCGCGCAATATCTCAAGATATAAGCGCCTAAGTAGGGCAAATTAGCGCATTAGAGGCGCGTTTTATTTCATTTTCCACTTGATTCGGTGTTTGTCTTGTTTTTGGTGTTTTGTGTTTATTTTGTAGGAAACGGGCCAAAAGGAGCACGGGAAGAAGACACAAGGCATCGGGCATGTGGGGAACCGGTGGGACCCAAAGCAAGGACGACCAAAAGCTGAAAAAGTCAACTTTGAGCACCGGTATCGATACAGGACTTATCCTGTATCGATACCCAAGCGTCATCTTGGAAACAGAACCTACGGGTATCGATACTAAACTTCTCCCTATGTATCGAAGTACCGAGGCCTTTATTCTCGCCCGTTTGACTTTGCCACGTGTTTTGACCGCGAGGGTTATAAATACCCCGTTTTGAGGCGGAATTAGGGTTCCAACTTTACTTTGTTTTTCTTCCGTTTGGGAGGTTAAAAATCTCCTTTGGAGATTTTCCTTTCAAGTTTTCAAGCTTTGTTCAATCACTCGCATTCCTAATTCTTATTAATTCCCGTTCTTTAATAAAGTTATTCTTTTTACTTGTTTAATTCGTATCTTTTGTTTATTTCGTATTCGAAGCATGTTTCAATCTAGGGTTTTCTTCCTTATTGCTTAAACATGAGTGAGTAGTTCATTAGGTATGGTCGCGGGGTGATGAACACGCCAAATGGCATAAATCTGGATTCTTACTACAATCCTATTTTCAGATTAATAAACGGACAAGCAATTTTAGGTTATTAAAGAACTTCCGTGGGGCGAATCCGGCATTGTCGGAGCCCGTGTAACATGGGGAACGGGGACCAAAACTCGTTCTTCTTGTATATGGGTAAATACCACGAGGATTCGCATCTTTGGGGTACCTTTTTCTCTCTAAAATCAAACGTTTTTAGAACACCAAACGAGCTGATAATTTCAACTATTCGGACTGGTCACCGTGTTATGAACCCTACGACCTACTTTCTTTTATATAATTTAATTAAAATCAGTTTTACTCTAGTTTAGTTAATTTTCCCATTAAATCACAAAGGGTGGCTACCTAAGAGCCGTTTCAAAGGTCACAACCCGAGTTTTTAGTTAAGCACTCTCCGCCGTCTCTGTGGATTCGATTCCGGTCTTACCGGGTATTATGCTACACCGGTCTCCGCCCTACGCTTGGGGCAACCCATTAAATTAGGTATAGGATTTCGGTCAAGCACTTCCCAAACTGCCTCACAGTGTAAGAATAGATGATTAACAGTTTCAATAGCATCACCACAAAATCTGCACACACAATCATCCAAATCTGGAATCACACCTAAAGAGAATAACAACTCCGCTGTTTTGACTCTCCCCAACATTGCCAACCAACCCAGAAATTGGACTTTGGGGGGAGCATAATTTTTCCACATCAGCTTTAACTCCCTATTGACACTCCCCAAATCAGCTTGTCTACGCTTATACAAGGAACTAACTTGGAATGAACTTGAGGGATCAGCCACCCAACTAAAATAATCATCCCTATGTGGTTGAAGTACCACCGAACTAAGTAAATTAGTGAGATTATTCCACTCCTCTGTTTCCCAAGGCAGCACATCCCTTCTGAGCTCCAAATTAAGAACTTGTTCAGACCCATTTCTTTGAAATACTTGAGCTACCACAAGCATTTTTTGGGAACAAAGGTTAAAAATTCTTGGGAACTCCCGATGTAGTATAATGTCCCCCATCCAAGCATCAAACCAAAATCTCACCTTGTTTCCATCCCCGATCTGAATTTTAACATTAGACTTAAATAAAGAAAACAGATTTTGATCCCTATAACCAATACACACAATATCCCTCCAAACACCCGATAGGAGTCTATTAGATTCCATAGAGGGAAACCATGCCAAATTATCCAATTTATACTTACTACAAATCACCTTTCTCCACAGAGCATCCTTCTCTACACCAAACCTCCACCACCATTTAAGTAAGAGACTCTCATTCATAAATCTCAATATTACCTCCCTCTCCCTGCAACTACACACACAAAATGCAAATTAAGAATTCTTGTATTACCTTAAATACCCAACGAGATCAAGGTAAACATTATTCAGTCCATAAACATTTTTAAAGTTACTAAACATTCAAAGGAGAAAACTTTCCAAAGATACATATTCCAAAGGGGAAAGAATATTCCCAGTTTTTCCAACCATTAAGCCTAGTCATTCTAGGTCAGTTTTATATGCCAAACACCGAAATGAACTCTGCAACAACAGTTGTGTGGACACCCTCTCCGAGGAATTCAATTCGGAGTCGCCATCCGGGTTTGAGGTTTACACCCAAGGAACTGAACTTGAATGACTCGTGCCTCTGATTTTAGATCGGGGTGTCTACAAGTAGCATGCCCCTGGATGCAATTCTAAACGACTCCACTGATTGGTATTTGCGGACGCCCCTCCGCGGTCGGGTATTTCGATTAGGAGTCACCACTCAGGTTTTAGCGGATTGTCCCCGAGGAACTGAACTCGATTGACTCGTGCCTCATTTTTAGGACAAGGTTTAGATATCGGTCTGTCATCACCATACTATCTTAGGTTCGGGAGCTCGGTTACGAGGGGGAAGGGTTTTACGGCACCCCCCTCGCCCAGTTCGAAGACCGGTCTCTACTAAGCTTTTGTGGGATTATATGAAATGCTTATGATCCAACTTTGAGCAAACAAATGGGGAATGGGTGCCATGTAATGATGATAAACACGACAATGGATTACAGTGTATGCTTGTTCTTCGTGGACTACATGAGTGATAGAGACATGCAAGTATGAGTTACTAAAGGCATCAAACAGCAAACGAAAGATATTAGGATGTACAGAATGATGATAAAACAACCCACAAAGACACTACAAACTGCTACTGAACTGAACCAATCTAATCCTCTGCTAGGGGTTTGAGCGTTCAAAGGGAGGGTTCGAGCGCTCAAACCCTCCTCTCCCAAACATGCTTCTATTCATTTTGGTTTGTTGAAAACATGCTTTGTACACTGTTGCTTGTTTGAAAATAAGACTTTGATGACTTAACAGATCAGAATGATCATGTGAATATGGATTTGAGGCTTATTAACGAACCAAACAAGGTAAGAACTGCAGAATGTATGAAAATATAATGTTTGAAAGACATCCAGAGCACTCAAAACACAGCTACTAGGCTTGTATGATGAAAACATTTGATGAATTGGCAAACAGTTTGAGCGCTCAAACCATCTTCTTGGTTTGTGCGTTCTCATGCCTTCTATCAATAACCTCAAAATAATGTATATTGATGTACATGACTCTGATCTTCCAGAAATATCAACAAATAAGCTTGACATGCTTGCATGAGTGAAAGATATACTTTAAACCAAGAGTAAGCATCGTAAGATTGAGAGAAGAAGGGAGGATTAGACTGATATAACACAATAACAACACACACACACACACACAGTCACGCACACACACACACACTGTAATAAGCTTAGGGCATGATTTAAAGTTGGAATAAACAAGAAACAAAGATGAAACAGAATAGTGTTTGAGCGCTCAAAGGGGTGGTTTGAGCGCTCAAACCCTATTTAGGGGATGAGAGCTTTTGTGGCTTTCTGACTTTTCTTTGGAACTTTTATGAACCTTGACCTTCTGATCACCTTTAAAAAGAGTGAGTAATGTTCAATCATCCCATAAACAAGGCTTATCGTCACTTGATGATGATGAAACACCATTTTCGGTCGAGTATTTGGATTCGAAGTCGCCACCCAGGTTTTAGCGGATTGTCCCCAAGAAACCGAACTCGATTGGCTCGTGCCTCATTTTTAGGATAAGGTTTAGATACCATTCTGTCATCACCATACTATCTTAGGTTCGGGAGCTCGGTTACGAGGGGGAAGGGTTTTACGGCACCCCCTTCGCCCGGTTCGAAGACCGGTCTCTACTAAGCATTTGTGGGATTATATGAAATGCTTATGATCCAACTTTGAGCAAACAAACCGGGAATGGAGAATGGGTGTCATTTAACGATGATAGACATGACAATGGATTACGGTGTATGCTTGTGCTCCGTGGACTACATGAGTGGTGGAGATATGCTAGTATGAGTTACTAAAGGCATCAAACAGCAAACAAAGATATTAGTATGTACAGAATGACGATAAAACAACCCACAAAGACACTACAAACTGCTACTGAACTGAACCAATCTAATCCCCTGCTAGGGGTTTGAGCGCTCAAAGGGAGGGTTCGAGCGCTCAAACCCTCCTTTCCCAAACATGCTTCTATTCATTTTGGTTTGTTGAAAACATGCTTCGTACATTGTTGCTTGTTTGAAAATAGGAATTTGATGACTTAACAGATCAGAATGATCATGTGAATATGGATTTGAGGCTTATTAACGAACCAAACAAGGTAAGAATTGCAGAATGTATGAAAATATAATGTTTGAAAGACATCCAGAGCACTCAAAACACAGCTACTAGGCTTGTATGATGAAAACATTTGATGAACTGGAAAACAGTTTGAGCGCTCAAACCATCAAACAGGAGGTTTGAGTGCTCAAACCATCTTCTTGGTTTGTGCGTTCTCATACCTTCCTACCTTTATTTGGATCATCAATTACCTCAAAACAATGCATAATGATGCACATGACTCTGATCTTCCATAAACATTAACCGAATGGCTTGCATGAATGAATAATGAACCATGAACCAAGCATAAGCATAATTAGATTGAAAGAAAAGGGGAGGATCAGACTGATATAGCACAATAACAACACACACGCATACTATAATAAGCTTAAGACATGATTTGGAGCTGAAACAAACAAGAAACAAAGATGAAACAAAACAGTGTTTGAGCGCTCAAATGGGTGGTTTGAGCGCTCAAACCCTATTCAGGTGTTGTGAGCTTTTGTGGTTTTTTTTTTTTTTTTTTTTTGGTACTTTCATGAACTTTAACTTTCTGATCATTGTTAAAAAGAGTGAGATACACTTATTCATCCCACAAACAAAGCTTATTCATTGCTTGATGGTGATAAAACATCATTTCCATGGCTTTTGGGTTCATTGATCAATGATCAAGAGTGAAGTAGACTACTTTGAGAGTATCTAAACCAAAAAGGAGCCATCAAATGATGATATCAACATGATACAACATGAAAAACCACAAAAATCACAAAATGGCCAAAACAGTTCATGCGTTCAAACGGGGTGTTTGAGCGCTCAAACTCTTTTGGCTTGATATTTTCAAAAGTTATTTTTTTTTATTTCTTGGACCTTGTAAGCTCATAGAAGGTACATAGAACCTCCATGAACTTACTGGTCTCCCTCAGGTTGACCAAAACGTGATTTTTCATATGCTTTTATACCTTTTCGGCTATATGATCAAGGCTTGAACTTGAACTTTTGTTGAATGGTGGAGTAATGGCTCAGGTCATGGGCTTAAGATGGGGTATTTTGGACAGAGGAGTGTGAGTGTACGGCTGATTGGATGATTGTTTGGATAGATGGGGTGTATTTGGGCTTAGAATGGTGATTTTGGCTTGGATGAAGTGGGTTTTGATGGAAGAGCTGGGTTTGGACGAAATTGATAGGATGATGTATAATGTGTAAATGACTTATTAGAGAGAGAGAGGGGTTGTTGTAGTTGGTATCTTAAAGACCCATGTGTATTTGGTCTTAAAGATTGGATTTTTGAGTGTTTGAGTACTTGAAATGAGATGATCAGTGATGAATAAGGACTGATTAAGGTGTATATATGGATTTGAGGAAGGTTTGAGGGCAGTAGGCTTGGTGAGGTGGTTTATTCAATGACCCATGAGATTTAGGCCTTTAAACGAAGGTTTTTGGGTGTTTTGGAGGTTGAAGATGATGGAAATGGATGAGAGAGAGGCTCAAACGTGATTGAAGGATGAGAGAGAGTAGTTTGGGTCTGATGGAGGGTGTGAGAGAGAAATAATCATCCAAGAGTCCCAAAAAGAATGAAGATAGGGGTTTAAATATAGAGTTTGAGAGAGGGAAAAAGGGTTTGAAATTCAAATTGGAGAGAGAAATGTTGTAGGATGAATTTTTGAAGAGAAAACGAGGTTTGAAAACCAGGAGGAGCCCATAGTTTAGCTAGAAAACCAGCTGAAAGATGCCTTGAAAAGTTTCTGGTGCGCGCATGGTTTGAGCACTCAAAGGGTCTGCAGACCAAACTTTGCGGGGCTGCTCCGGGTGCTACTGAACTCTATTTTGAGCGTGGTTTGAAGCGTTGAAAAGCTTGTCGAATCTACTTTCTAACCCAAGTTGTTTAAAACCAAGATAATTTGTACATACAAGTGTGTGACCATTTTACCCTCAGAAGGTCGAAAAATCAAGTCATTTTTATAAAACGTGCACATCTCCCTCATTTCAAAACGGATTGAGATTTATTATATATCAATAAAGAGGGTTTTGAATGTACTAGAAGATGGTGTAGGATTGGGTTTATTTTGAAGTGGTTTCTGGGTGGTTTGAAGGGTATTTTGATCATTTTGGTTGGTTTAGGGTTGTTCTAGGAGGGTTTATGGTGGTGTTGGAGGGTTTAGCAAGTTCAAGCCTTGTTCTGAGCCTCAAGATATACATGGTTGGTCCATTTTATCATCAGGGATGCTCGAGAGATTTCTCGGGTCAAAATTGGGGTGTCTACAGGATTACAACCAGGGGCAACAAAGTGGGTTGTATTTTGATGTTTACCAATTTCAGAAATAGTAGTTTTTATGAAATAGTTTGTGGTATTTTCCAGAAAATCAGATCTCAAACTAATACTAAATACAATTTTTTTTCATTTTAAGACGGGTTCTAAAATCCACTGATTGGCAATACTAAAATCGACAAAGTGGGTTCTAAAATTCTACAACTAAACAAAGTTTTAAGATGCTTATAGTCAACTTATTTCCCAAGAAACCACATGAATACTAGATATTCAAAGTAAAATATCCAACTATATCATATTATGAAGATGGGAATAAAACTCTTCATTGAATGATGAACAAATTTTTACATTTTGAAACGAAGTAAGAGAGAGAGAGGGCGGCACGGACGGAGACGACAACACAGAGAGAGGCGGCGACCGTAGAAGAATAGACAGGAGGGACGGAGATGATGGAAGAGAGAGGCACCAACCACAGATGGAGATGGAGAGGAGGGAAAACGGTTGATAGATCAATGGGTCTAGGGTTTACTGGGAAGGAGAAAGAACGTAAGAAATAGGTTAGGTTTTTTTTTTTTTTTCTTCCAATTTTTAAGGTCACCTAGTTGCTCAGGTAACAAGTAACTGATTTATAACATTTTTAATGAGGCTAACCATCCAACAGTAGATTACTTGAGTACATAGGATACACATCCAAAAAGAACTGAAACTAGAACTCAAATCTGTATCCCCAACTATCACAGTTTCGCAAAACACGCACAGTAGAATCCCTTTACAGAGAGATTATTTTGTTCTCGGTTTTAGAGAGAGAGAGAGAGAGAGAGAGAGAGAGAGAGAGAGAGAGAGAGAGAGAGAGAGAGAGAGAGAGAGAATTGGAGTATTATTTTGTTCTTACATTCAATTTTTTATTTCTATTGCTTGCCAACTACTAATTTTAAATACCACCAAAACTCAAAGATAAAAAAGATAGGAAAAAAAAAAGAGTAATTCTATTTTAACCCAATAATATTATCTCTAGCCGGCCCCTTTTTCTTTTTAAACCCGTATACTTAAAATAAAATAAAAAAATTTATTTTATTTGCACCCGATTGTTTCCAAAATTAACCCTAGAAATATTTGAAGTAAAATAAAATTCTCCTTGACCGCCTTGACCCCATTGTATGTTTTTTCTTGGTAGCCCGGTTTAGATTTTTATCGTTTCAACACCTCTTCATCTTTAGCCGGAGAACACTGCTTCATCGTTTCAACACCTCTTTAATCGTTTTTTCTTGATGTTCCTAGCAACATATATATCTCAATGATTCGTCTTACGCCCCATGTGAGACCAGTAAGCAAGCAATTGGTGTTGGAAAATTCGAAATGTTCGGATAGTTTTTTGGGATTTTGACTCCAAAATCAAGATATAACTCTAATTCTGAAGGAGTGTTTCACTAACAAAAAATAGTTTTTTCCAAAAATTAAGATAGGTCATTTTCTCACAATACAGCACATAAAAACCGTGAAAACCCAATTTGTCATAAAAATATCCTCAGTGAAACACCCCAAGTACGTAGTTTGAGCCATTGAAGAAATGAACGAATTTCATTAAAAGATGAAAGAGTATGGCCTCCTTTGGCAAAAAAACCAAAAAGTAGTTTTTTAAAAAACCACTTTTGTCCTTATTCAATTTTTTTTTGCATTCGTTAGTTTTGCATCAAGATTTTGTGGTTTCTGGATTCCTCTCGATGAGACGAATCTAACAAGTATAAAATTATTCAAAAAAATTAATTTTTTTTGAATAAAGCCAAAATAGGTGGATTATTGGCCAATAATCCACCTATCCAATAATCCACCTATTTTGGCTTTATTCAAAAAAATTTGAGTTTTGACCATAATTTTATACTTTTCAGAATCGTCTCGTCGAGAGGAATCCAGAAACCTCAAAATCTTGATGCAAAACTAACGAATGCAAAAAAAAATTGAATAAGGACAAAAGTGGTTTTTTAAAAAAACACTTTTTCGGAGGCGGAGGCATGTAGGGGCTGGGGTGGCCCGGCCCCCCGGCTTTCTATTTCGGAGTATGTTTTGCATATTTTTTTATTATTTTTTTAAAAATCATATAAAATTTCAAAAATAATTAAAAAGTAAAAATAATTTTAATTTCGAGAACACTAAATTTATGATGAATGATACCGTGCAATAGTGTAATATGTTCGTTGAATGATATGATAAAAACAATACTTGAGATTAATTTTTCAATTTATCAATACTATCCCATAAAAACTCGAAGACTGAATAGTCTTTGAAAAATTATCGAACCAAGATTTTTTTTCTTCATAATTTGGCCCCTTCCGACCTCGATTCTTGGCTCCGCCACTGCTCCATCCCACGCAGGACTGACATAGGGGTAAGCTTAACAAGTCTCTGAGCTTGGCCATCCCCCGGGCTGGGGCAACCGGAAAAAAAAAAAATAACGCAAACTATACATAAATAAAACAAAGCTTCCAACTTATTGGCAAATCGCATACGTGGTGCGGTGGTCTCCGAATGCGCCTGCTTCTGAAGAGATCGAATCCCTGGAGTACTTTTTTTATATAAAAAAAATTTTTAATAAATTATGAGCCAGGTCCCTTTTTCTTTTTTTCTCTACTCCATTTTTTTCCCAACAAGTCTAGAATCACACTCAAAATACACACCCAAATATATAATCACTCTCATAATGTATGAGACCACATAAACTGATGGTGTTGTCTGTATGAGCTCCACAAATATATGTGTAAATGTGTAAGCATTTTGAGTGTAATTCTAGACTTTTTGTTTTTTCCCTCCTAATGCACAATATTACGAAAGTCACGTTACTCAATTATTTTGTTAGATATTTTACATTTACCAAACACAATAATAATGTACAAGTGATACATAGGTTCAACATTTCATTTTTAAAAAATGTTCCAATGGTGAAAATTGAAAACAAATCGAGTGAGCTAACATGATTTATTGGTTTTTATACACAAATCATAGTTAAAATATGATGATACTTTTTTATTTTCCTTTAAAAGAACCCTTATAATTATATTTTCTTGAGGCGTTTATCTTTTACAGTTGTGTCCTTATAGTTTGAATTTTTTTTTAATTTTGTATTTTATTAAAAAAGCTCTTGAAGATGTAGCGAACCCAATATTCGGAGTTTGCTTGGGGCCCCTAAAATAACTCCTAAATTTTTGTAATTTTTATATGTCTTTTATTTTTTATAATTTAATTTTAAGTGGGCAACCAAATTAGGGGATGGGCTTAGACAACCTAAACATTAGGATCGGCCCTGATCTCACGTTGCTCTACAACTTTGATGGGTATATTTGACCAAGTTTTTCATAACGGATTGGGCCTTTGGGGCACCCAAATTTGTAGCTGTAGAACCCAAATTTGTAGCTGTAGAGGGTACAGAGGAAGTGGATTTCAGCCCATTCCGGGATTGGGGCCGTGCCTTGGCTTGGCTTAGCCCAATCTGTTTTACTTTGAGAGTGACATCGCAGAAACTCTTTGGAGGCTGGAGTGCCGTTTTTGGTATCTAGGATATTTTTCCTTCTCGTTTTTTTTTTGTATATTTTTGTGTGTGTAGACCTAGAGCTCGGCTCGAGTTCGATTAAAAACTTAATAATATATAGAAAAATCATACCGTCAGTGGTTGAGGGAAAACTGAAGCAAAAATCCATGTTGATGCCGACGGCAGTGTTGATTCCTTAGAATCAAAAAAATCTGCAGTTCGGCAAAGAATGGAGACGAAGAAGAACCCACTTGTGTTTATTCCTTCTCCTTTGATTGTCTTGCACATCGCCGCCACCGACTGAGGTGGGTTTTTGGTCTTGATTTTGACGAGAACTACTATTCTCTGTTTTTTAAACTGCCAGGGGATTGAGATCTATTGCATATTTTATAATATATAAACTATTGTATATTTGTATGTATTGTGTCCAGTAGCAGTGGTAAAGATGGTTCAGTGGTGTTCACTCTATTTATTTTTCAACCACCAGATACCCTTTTAATTTTTAAAACTCTGTCTTTAATCCCAATGGGACCTACTACTCCACTAAATTTGTTGGTTAAATTCTGATTTTCAGAACTGTAGTGCATTAGAAATTATGTTCTTGGACCGATTGTTTTCCCTTTTTCGTGTAAGTTTGCGCATATTGTGGTTAAAACACTACGGAGTCTTAGACTATATCTTCCATTCACTTGTGAGGCTTCAGATTTGTAAGTATTCCCTTATTATGCATAGCGCTGGCTGGTGCGTTTAGTTTTCTATGTTAAATTCAGAGCACTAGTTGGTGTGCTTATTAAATTGATTTTATAATATTAAGTAGTGTACGATAAGTACTTTTCTTTTGAACATTTGTGTATGTAATATATAGTAGTTTACTAAATTTTGATTAGCCCACGGTTGAATAATGTCCTGGCTCCGCCCTTGGGTGGAGGATTTAAGTGAGTTTGGGAAACCCACTTATGCACTCTCTCTCTCTCTCTCTCTCTCTCTCTCTCTCTCTCTCTCTCTCTCTCTCTCTGTAGAACTTGTAACTTTTTATGGAACTTGTAACTCTATATATGCATACCACTTAAGAAATCACAAGGTCCATATATAATGAGTATAATACATTTAAAAGGCACTTTTTATGGAACCTTTCATAAGTAGAAAATTTCTATTGCAACATTCTGTCTCTAACTTGAAAAACTCTGGGCTCCAAATAATTATCAAACCACTAGCACTCCCATTTGTATGCACTCCATCTGTATGCACCTCCCAGAATTCAAAATTTGCACCTCCCCAAATTGAGTTAATGAAACTTTTGGATATCGTCAATTGCTTGGTTTCTTTTAGCATCACCATATCAACCTCTTTTTTATCCCTGATTATATTTCATAGTTTAACCCATTTTCTCCCTTTTTTTTTCCCCAACCGTCTTACGTTTCACGAAAGATGCTTCATTGAACTTGAATATTTTCTGCATCCACCAAAAACCCACACGCTCCTTGTCATACTATACAAAAAGAAAGACAAAAAAAAAGGCTAATTGGCTTATTAAGCCAAACCAAGTTATACACCGCAGAGCCTCCTGTTCTTCCGCCCCTTCATCCTTATTCTGAAATCAGACATACTAAAGGAATCAGATAATCTTAAATTGTCAAGCATAACTCTTTATAAATAAAGAAGAAGAAACATATATGTTCAGAAAAAGAAATTAAAAAGAGAAGAAGAATAAGATACATATGATCTTGATTCACCTTGTTGTTGGGATTCCACCCCGTGTGGGCCATTGGGCTTAGGCCCGAATAGAAGGGGCTAGGGTGTTATCATGTACTCCATTTATACTCGTTGTAGCCTTGTGTTTTATGTGTGACAAAAGTGAGAGAGGCAGAGATTTTGAGAGAGATACACGAGAGAACTTGGTGAGGTTTCATCTATTGTGAGATTGAGTGTGAGTGTGTAAACACAAAAGACGCGGATTTTCTCCGGATCTTAGTGAAACCCCCCCTCCCCGTGGAAGTAGGTCCGATTTGGCCGAATCACGTATATTTATGTGTTGCTTTCTCTTGATTTTACTGTTTTCTGTGCGTGTGGTGCGTTGTTCGGAATCCTAACAACTGGTATCAAAGCTTTGGTTGAAGCATCAGAGAGCGCAGAGCAGTCGGATAATCACTCGGAGGCCATTGGAGCACTGTTTAAAGCTTTGGTCGGACAAAATAGGTGACGAAACTTGTTTTTGATCAGATGAAAAGGTGCTACTCTCGGAGACGATCACCACAGTGTGTAGGTGGTCGGTTTTGGTCACCGGATACGCTGTTTCACGAACCAGATCGAAAACTGACGAAAAAAATTGTGTCGGAATTTAGATTTGTGGCCATAATTGAGTTAATGCTCGGTGAGACGATCATTTTTTATATATAATTCGTTGAAATCGGAGTTGAAACGAGAGCGTGAGGGTCGGTCAAAGTTTGGTCAAGATCTGGGGTTTTGCGCGCAAGGCTGGTGGAGAAGACGATGACGTCAGCGTGACATCAGCACGGTCAAAGGGCCAGTCAACGGTTTAGAAGGGTCAAAGGGTTTGGATTCCGGTTCAAAGAGGTTAGAGAACGGGTCAAAGAGTTCAAAAAGGTCATAGAACAGGTCAAAGAGGTCAGAGGTCCGAGTCAAGGGGTTCGGCCGGTTCAAGTTTCGGTTTTTTGCGGAGGAAACCGAGTTCGGGTTTGATTTGGTGGTTCGATTTAAACGGTTTTGACTAGTCAACGTGTCCGGTTCGACCAAGAAAGTGTTTTTTTGACCGTTCAAGAGGTTTTGGCCGATTCTTGGCCTGTCTGAGACTAAATTCGGACTGTTCGACATCCCGGATCCAATCCAAAGGGCTCAATTTAAATGGAGATTTGTTACGGATATTGACGATACGTTTTATTTTCTTTTAAATCGTTAAAAAGGAGTATCAAATCATGGGGAGTTTATTCGGAGGTGTATTTTTGAGATTATCTTGTTTGCTGAGATGTCAGAGTTTAACATTAACATGAATGTCATGATCCTATTGACGGCATCCAATTATGCGATTTGAAAGCCTAGGGTGGAGGATATGCTCATTCTGAGAGAGTTGTATGATCTCCTGGAACACATAGGAGTCAAACCGACGAGGTGAAAAACGATGATTGGAAGAGTGTGAACAGGAAAGCGATTGCTTTGATCTCGAAGTGTTGGAAAGGAGGTTATTCATCATGTAGCACAGGAGACAGACACTTACGCTTTGTGGAGGAAATTGGAGGGGATGTATCAGTAGAAAACATCCCGGAATAAGGCGCTACTGATGAGGAGTCTTGTGAATTTGAAGCTCCGGGTTGGGGATTCGGTTGTTGTGCATTCCAAGAGTTCCGGTGAGAGCCGCACAAAAATCGTGTGGTGATCAGAATCCGGTCCGGACCTAACCGATCCGTACGTTTTGGATTTTAACCGTTCAAAGATTAAAGGTCCAGACACGGATTCAAAAAATAATAAACCGTGACTCGCAGTCCGGACATGGATTTTGATTTTGAAACTGTGGATTAACCGATCTGGACCGTGAGATTTTTATTATATATAATTTTTTGAAAAAAATATATGTATGTTTATATAAATAATTTTATCACTTTTATAAATATTGTCAATTTGATATAGAGTAATACTGTTATCTCCTATAAATATTGTCAATTTGTATTGGACTTTCATGTATTCCGCCTTGCATTTATATTGGACTTTGATGAATTTAGTAATTGTTCACTATTTTTTTTTGATTAAACTGTCTTTGTTTCTATCCCACTATGTAACTGAACTAAGCTATATGCTTCTATTAGTGCTTGTTTAGGCCCTAGTTGTGGCTCCATCACGTGCTCCATCTAAGGTCTCTTTGTTTTCTACTTCGGATTTTTTAGGATTTTATTTTAATCAAACTGTTTGTTACTTATTTACATATGACATGTAATCCGTGGATAAAACCGGAACCGATCTGTGACTCGCGGATCGGATTGGAACCGGACCGTGAGACTTTTGGTCCGGACACGGATTGGATTTTCTAAAAATCGTGACTCGCGGATTAGGATTGGATTCATGACAATCCGATCCGACCCGGACCGTGTACACCCCTAAGTTCCAGAATTTGGTTAATCAGCTGTCCAATGTTGGGTTAAAGTTCGATGATGAGTTGCATGCTCTGTAGTTACTCAGTTCCCTACCGGATAATTGGGAGACACTGGTGGTTTCTCTGAGTAACTCTGCGCCGGAAGGGAAGTTGACGATGGCTATGGTTAAGGATGTTATCTTCAATGAAGAGGCGAGGAGGAAAGAGATGGAGACTGAACAGGCTGACGAGACACATGCACTAATTTCGGACGGTAACAAGGGTAGGAACCAAGGAAAGGGAAGCGGAAGGAAGGGGGGCAAAAACCGTTCCAAGTCGAGGGGGCATAGTTTCACTTGCTATCATTGCCAGGAAGAAGGGCATATAAAACATAATTGTCCAAGGTTTAAGGCGGGGAAAGAGAGAATTCCATCAAAGGAGGCAGCAGTTGCTCTTCTGGATTCCGATGATGATTTGGCATTTGCAGTGTTAGACGCTACGGATGCAGGTAAATCGGATTGGGTACTGGATTCAGGGTGCTTATATCATATCTGCAAGGGTAGATCACAGTTTTGGGAGTACGAAGCATACGATGGAGATCTTGTCAGGATGGCTAACAGTTCAGCGAATCGGTTTGTTGGCAAGGCGACAGTGAAGTTTCGAGCGCCGAGTGGAAAAATTGTGAAGGTAGCGGGAGTAAGGCACGTGCCAGGAGTGAGGAAGAACTTGATATCTCTCGGGATGCTTGATGAGAGAGGATGTAGTTTTTCTGCTGATTCTGGAGTACTTCGGATTTCAGTTGGAGAGCGGGGTATACTGTTGGGAAAGAAATTTGGTGGGTTGTACAGGCTTGCGAGATCTGTCTTGACAAGAGGGGCTGCTGTTAGACATGGAGCAAGCAGTATAGGGAGATCAGTTGGGCAGGAGAAGCGCCATTTGCTGACACGTACACGGAGAGAGCAGGGTTGCTTAGGAGTTGTGCGGGATTCAAGCCTGAAGAAGAAGCAATGGGTGCGTGTTGTCCATAAGGAAGCCCAAAGGAAAGAGACGAATATTTTGGGGGCCCCGACGAAGCCAAAAGGAGTTCCTTTCGCTCTAGATATGCTTGATGGTAGTGGTCTCTCTGGAGTTGTTGACACGGGGGAAGGGACATTATCACCAAGGACGCCGAGCCAGTGAGTCTCGGTCGCACCCCAGTTGAGGAGGTGCGGGCGCTTCTGTTTGGTGGGCGTATACATGAGCGCTTCTGTTGGTGAGCGCATACATCTCGGGTTTAAGGTGTGCGAGTGGAGGCATCCTAGTTGAGAGGGTGCGGTACTCGGACGAGTGGAGGCATTCTTTTTTAGGGGATGTGGTACTCGAATTTTCTAATTGGTTGTGGAGTCTGGTTTTGCAAGGATACACTCTTTCGGGATTTGTGTACTCTGTTTGGTGGTGCATGGATGCTCGACTGGTTAGTGACACAGGTGCTTGCCAGAGTTAGCTGATTGGAGGATGCGACATGGGGGTGTTGCAGACGACTTTGCCCACTCTGGTTGGAGGGGGTGATTGTTGGGATTCCACCCCGTGTGGGCCATTGGGCTTAGGCCCGGATGAGAGGGGCTAGAGTTTTATCATGTACTCTATTTATACTCATTGTAGCCTTGTGTTTTATGTGTGACAAAAGTGAGAGAGGCAAAGAGTTTGAGAGAGATACACGAGAGAACTTGGTGAGCAGGGGCGGAGCCAAGGGGGGTCAAGCGGGGTCACTTGACCCCACTGAGCTGTCAAATTTTAATAAGATAGGTATACTACTTTTTAGAATTTTGTATTTTTGCCCCTTGTATATTGTATTTTTTGTCCAACTACTTGCCCTCCTCCTTTACCGTGGACCAAATAATTTTCCTTGTAACTCTCTAATTCTCTTCACCACTACTTGCCCTCCTTACCACACCTAATCAACAATTATTGTTCATCCATGTCATAGATATGCAACTCTAAGAGCTAAATAATTGCTTTATTGAGGTAAAACTCTTAGTTCCACAATTTTGACTTTGTGTTGTATGTCTTTCCATCCAATTCATTTGTAAGTTTTGACAACCAAAAATTGAACCGAGAAGGAAAAGATCCTAAAGACTTCTAATGTGATTTTTTCCTTTTGGCACTTTCGGGTCAACTTGAGAATTTCATCATATATGTTGAGTTTTCAAACTTGAAAGGAATTGGTGATGTTTCTCAAAAGATGGTTAAGACCCAAAAAGATATAGGGTATATATTAGTTTTCAAGTTTTTGACTTTGGCTCTGTTTTAAATTACTTGCGTCAACAAAAAATTTAAAAAAATGCATTTTCGCTATGAAGATTGTGAAGAATTTATTAAAATTGAATTGGTGATCAATGGTTGCATGATAGCTTGATTGTGTATATTGAGGGAGATTTTTAAAATGTCCGATTTTTTATGAGGCTATTATGCTTTGATTTCAAAATATGAAAAAATATTTTGAGGGTCACTTGTAAATGTTGTTATAGGTTTTAAATCTATATCTCTTTAATAACTATTTTTTGTTGTTAGTTATTTGTATATCTAAATTAATTTTTGTTTGGCATTTGGTGTATCTTTTGGAGATCAATTGGAAATAAAATTATACGTTATTAATAGATATCTACTTTAACTCCTTTCTTTTCGCATTTTAGTGTTTTTTGTTCTATTATTCAACTCTAAAATTTGGCCCCAACATTTAGTTGGAATCTTTGATGAGTTTCATCTATTGTGAGATTGAGTGTGAGTGTGTAAACACAAAAGACACGGATTTTCTCCGGACCATAATGAAACTCCTCTCCCGTGGAGTAGTAGGTCGATTTAATACCAAAACCACGTATATTTGTGTGTTGTTTTCTCTTGATTTTACTGTTTTCTGTGCATGTGGTGCGTTGTTCGGAATCCTAACACTTGTAAGGCCAGAACCAAATTGAATCTGTGTCCTTAACTTAATCCAATGCCATCACCTCCTACAGAGAACCATAAGAAAATTAGATCACAAACTACAAAAATGCAATAGGCATTATCATACATATTTTACTCTTCAACGAGGGACGATCAAATTTGAGACTTGAGAGTTATTTCTTTAATTGTTAGTTTTTGTTTAGGTAGGGATTACAGCCAAGAAGAATCTTGTAATGTGTGGAAGTTTGAATTCGACTACAGACTTTTAATTTTAAAACTCACAAGTCCCGAAAATTTGGATGCCTTTTGAGATAGAAGGAAATTGATCCCATAAATTATGAAATGTGCTGATTAATAGGGTTATTTCAAATCCCAAATTATCTTATTATTCACAACAATAGTATAAAACAATTAAAATATGCATTTATTTTGGAATTTTAGATTGTTACCCCCAAACTTATGCTCTTACCAGCAAAAATAGCTCTTTGTCAAATGGCTCTTTGTCAGAATGGCTTTGGCGGTTGAGCATACTCAAAATTTTCTGCCAAATTTTTTTGGGTTTGGTAGGTAGCCTATCTGGCTATGCGGTGGACTTTCTGAAGGACCATTTTGGCTTTGTCAACGATTTGGAAAATCACTGAATCTCAAATTTCATGCCAAAGTTTAGCTTTTGGCAGCCTAAACTTGTTCTCTCACCCAACAATTATTCTTCATCCATGTGCTGGATTTAGGTGCGATTATGTTGAGAGCCGGTGCAACCAACTCTTAGTGTCCACAATTTTGACATTAAGGTCTTCTATTTCTTTCTATTTTTCTCTATGAAGAGAGAAAAAAAAAAACTTACTGCAGGAGAAGGAAGAAAGACACGGTGCGGTCTTGATAATGTGATTTTTTCCTCTTGCACCGCACGAAAAAAATTTATTTTTAATTATTTGTTTTTCTAATAACATCAATTTTAAGAGTTGATTAGTGTGTTTGGATAAAAGTACTTAGTGGTATTTATTGTCCCTGTCTTCTTGATCATTTTTAATTTTTGGCAGGTTATCGTTAAATGTTTTAAATTACTCATTCGTCAACAAAAAATTTAAAAAAATGAAAAGCTATGAACAAAAACTTCAAAATTTATTAAAGGCGAAAAAATTTTGAAAAGAAAATTTGTTTTAATCTTTAGGGTTGTCTTATCTGCAATTTTTTAAAATGTCCGTGTATATTTTTATACGTTTTTCAATCCTTTCGTTGAGATGAAATGATACAAAATATTTTGAAGATAATTCAAACAAAGAATTACTAAACATAAATAATATACACTTTTTGATATAAATTGATTTTATTACAAAATTAAATTTTTTATTAATTGGAAAAGGGATACTCTATTGCGCAAACACATTAAAATTGTAGAGTGGTTAACTTGACGTTGAAAGTTTAGCATCAACGTAAAAAAACAATTTTTGATAGTTTGTTGAAATTAAAGTTTGGCATCAACCAATTTTCTAATAAACAAAAATACCAAAACCCAAATTAAGATGGAATCTTTCTGATAGTTTTGAAAGTTTAGCATCAACGTAGCCCGAGAAATAAGATAAGAAGTTCAACTAATTTGTACGAATATTTTTATAGAGAGTTGTCCCCCTAAGTAGAATATAAACCACAAATTGATCTCAATAACAATTGTATAATGTCGCAAGTGGAGTGATAACTTAACGGTAACACTTTGTACTCCTATATATTTGACAGTGGCTCAAATTTCAACTTACAATATTGTCTCTTGCCGAGAGGAAAAAAAAAATTGCATTATATCCACCGAAGTATCCAGTATATTTTATTGACAATTAATATTTTCTTGCCTTAACAGATTTTTATTTGAAATGATTTTGAAAAAAAAAATTGTAATCGAAATTAGTTCAATTAGGGTCCTTTGGCAAAAAAAACATGATCCGTTTTTTTTTGTTTTTTCGTTTTGTCCTTATTCAAATTTTTTTTTGTTTTTTCGTTTTGTCCTTATTCAAATTTTTTTTGTTTTGCGTCAAGTTTTCGTGGTTTATGGATTCCTCTTGACGAGACGAATCTAAAGAATATAAAATTATGGTAAAAAAGAATATTTTTTTAATAAAGCCGAAAATACTTGGATTATTGGATTAATTTTGGCTTTATTAAAAAAAATTGAGTTTTGACCATAATTTTATACTTGTTAGATTCGTCTCGTTGAGATAAATCTAGAAACCACAAAATCTTGACACAAAACTAACAAATGAAAAAAATTTTGAATAAAGACAAAATGAATAATCCAATAATCCGGATTATGGATTATTTTCCAAAGGAGCCCAGGAATTGTTTTTATTTTGTAATGCTGAGTGTCCCGGGTTATTTTGTGCGCACTTCGCACTAATCCCTACAGCTCCTTCAGCCTTTTCCACGCTTGCACATGAGTTGATCAGATGGGCCAATTAAAGAATTGCTAGCGAAGAGAATCGGACCTAAACGAATCATGAGTTAATTGTTCAAGTTTTGTTTAAAATACTACTACTCCCTCCGTCCCTTTTTAAATGTGTTGCTTCGTAAATCAAACTTATTAAATAAACGTCATCATTACACCTTTCACATCAACTTTTTCCTCCACTTTACACTATTCGCATCAACTTTTACCTCTACTTTCCAAAATTATCCTCCACTTTTACCCATTAACTCTTTATCCACTAATTTTTCAAAAGGGCAAAATGATAATTGTACAAACTTTTACCCATTAACTTTTCAAACCACACACTTATTTAGGGACAGCCCATAATGGAAAGTTAAACACTTAAAAAGGGACGGAGGGAGTATTAATTAATTTGCCTAATGTGTGCGGATTTAGTATTTTTATTACTTTGTTTTGGTTTTGAATGAGTTATTAGTAAGCTAAATATGAATCGAGCTCGAGTAGCTCTCTTTTAAACAACATATTTTTTTTTCCGAGCTTGAGTAGGCTTTTCAAGATTAACAAAAATTGTTTGTTTTTTAAAACCAAGATAAATTATTCTCTAGTAATATATCACATTAAAAAAAAAAATTTTTATTTTACCCTTAGTGGAACACCGCCTTTTGAATTCAATTTTTTTTTTTTTTCATTCCATTCCTAATATATTAAATGGAGGGTGTAATGAATGAAACTCGATCTTAAAACATTTTTTTAGGGGCGTTCAAGACATCGACAAAAATTTCTAAAACCAAAAGGGCTAAATTTTTTAATTTTTTTTTTCTGTTAGTCTAACTTAGTATTTTTTAATTTAAAAATAAATTAATCTTGAACGAGATGAATCAAGTTTCTTTACGAGTCAAGCTCGTGGAGTTTTGACAACTTCGTGGTATCTTCTTCTGATGGTGATAAGATGCATGGCCTGCCAAACTGTCCCTGTACATTGTCTTGTTTTAAACGAGATAAAAGTATAATATATGCAAAATTATTGAGTCAAGCAAAGAGCCAAACTCAATAAAATATCACATTTCTTGTTTGATACTATTATTTTTCCGTATTATATTCGCTATTGGCGACACCAAGCTGATGTAACCATTTGTGATCCAATTTTTAAATCTTGGCAATTTTATTTGTCAACGGCGATAAATGGTTTCTCTCATACAGTATTTAATGGGTTATCTTCTTGAATTTTACCTAAAACTTTATTGCTGCACATCATAGTCGCAAAAGAAAGTAATAAACATGGATTTTTTTTGATAATCGGAGAATTCAAAAGATAGAATCGCGAATAATACAAGTGTAAAGAAAAAATCAAGATCGGATATCTTTAAGTAAGACTCATTTCACAAATGTTTTAAAAACAAATGGATATGCTGATTGCAAACAGATATTGATCAAAACCACTTTTAGATTTTATTGTGTTTTCAACTTAAAAATATATCCGATAGAGTTGATCTTTGAGAGTAATCTTTTATACCACACTACTCACTAAATCTCCGATCAAAAAAAAATTTTTTTTTCATTCATATACATTAATCGGGGTTAGCGGGAGAGTTAGTGATTAGTCAGGAAAGTGCAGAAGTTTCTCATTACACCCTCAAATCCCATATCTCGCCTGTGGTCACCAACCCTAGTCTCCGTTGTGAGAGAATCCATGAGAGAACCGGTGAGATTCTTTGGAGTGTATAACTGTATGTATCATTTTTCTTTTATTTGTCTTGTACTTTAGATGGTTCCTATCATACAGTATATTATTGTGTCACTTCTTGAATTTTATTGCTGCACATCATAGTCGCAAAAAACAAGAAATAAACATGGATTAAAAAATAAGAATTCAAAAGATATTGTGACGAAGACATTACAAGAACCGCGATACTCAGATGTCAATGTTAAAATTCTTAGATATGCAAATTGCATAGATATTGATATATACTTATAGATTTTATTGTGTTTTCAAACTAAAAAAAATAAAATAGTACTCCAATAGTAATCTTTCTATACCACACTACTCACTAAATATGATATTTCTTTTTTTTTTTTTCCATTCGATATACATTAATCGGGGTTAGCGGGAGAGTTAGTGATTAGTCCAGAAGGGGTCTAGAAGTTATCCATAGCCCTAAATCACATACGCTTGCTTGGATGAGACTCCAAACCCTAATTCCTCCTTTTTTGTGTTTATTTTTTTGTTTAAT
Source organism: Vaccinium myrtillus (assembly GCA_016920895.1). NCBI lineage: Eukaryota > Viridiplantae > Streptophyta > Magnoliopsida > Ericales > Ericaceae > Vaccinium > Vaccinium myrtillus. The sequence continues at coordinate 37,509 of JADGMU010001329.1, read as the reverse complement.
CATTGAGATAATTCATTTGATTACAAACCCTTGGTTCACTAAATATAATATTTCATATAGTATACTATTTAGGTGTCGATACTTTTTAAAATTGGCAATAATGGTGGAAAATAATTTAACAATCACAAAAGAGGGGCCACACACTTACAAGGGAAATGATTCGTTTCTCCTTCTAAACAAATGTTATTGGATTTGTGAAATTTTGTAAGATTTCCATCAACTTATTCGATTGAATCTTTTTGTTTTCAAGAATGAAAACTGACCAAAATTTTAAAAAAATCACTTGAAGACGAAAATAAATAAATTTACTGTCTTTACGTTCGTACTTTATCTTTTCAATTTTCGTCCATATTTTTCATGTTTCTCTCGTCAAAACTACCGATTAGTTTCACAAAACCATTGAAAAAGAAAAAAGAAAAAAAGAGTTACCAAATATACTTAAAAATAAACAACAGCTTTTAATACTACCTCCGTCCCAAATTTCTTGTCCACTTGCACTATTCACAGCACCTCAAAATATTATTTATATTTTTAAATGTACAATATTATATATATTAAATATAGATCTCATTTGATAGTTCTCAATGACTTCTATTAAACAAAATTTTTAAAATTGCAAAAAAATTATAAATTGAAATAGATAAACAATTGAAAATTGGCACGCATGCCCATAAATGGACAAGAATATTAACATTTCTATGAGATTCATACAATTAATACTGGGTGTTACAAATATGTATGCAGAATAAATGTGTTGGACACCACACAGCGGTGCGCCAAGACCACCAAATAATTTTTCATTGTAACAAGGACTCAGGGTGTAGGTCCCAACACTTCCAAGTTGTTCCGGGACCAATTCATAAATTTATGTCATTGGTGGATTTATTATTGGCAAATCAAATCGTCATCCAAATCCTACGCTACTTGCCATTATATGCTTTGCTTGCCTAGTTGCCTTGTTCCCCTTAATTTATTTGGCACGTCACCCTTTGGGCTTCTTCTTTATTTGATTATAAGTTATAATCTCATACGTTTGCGATTCCTTTCGTCGAAACGAATCACCAAGCCTAAAAAATTTGACACAAAAATCTTGTATCCTATGCATGATACAAGTCTTTTGTAAACTGCAAATTTTGACATTAACCAAAATTGTGACTTTTTCTTTTGTCCTAATATATTAGCATATATATAGATAAATCTTTCTGACCCCATGTTAATTTGTGGAATTTGATTTATTTTGAGTGTGAATTAGGAGAATCAGGTTTCATAGATTCTTGGGGGAAACTTTATAGGGGTCAGGAAATTCAAAATTTTGCTATATTCTTTCAAAAAATACCAAAAAAAAGTAATCGCTCTCATTTCATGCTCCTAAAGTATTGCTCTGTAAGTCCTTTTGGAGCAATGCTCTAGGAGCATAAAATAACCTCCCATGTTACTGGGTCGCTCGTCTATCTCCTCCTCCTATGTTGTCTCGTATTTTTTTTTAATCAATAAAACTAAGGGTACCGATGAAAAATGTACCGACCATGTACAGACCAGGGTGCGGAGCCCTGTTCCAAATCCCACACAAATGATCGGAAGAGTTCATTAATTTTAAATATTTTTTCTAACTGCTTCACTAAAAATTAACTCAATTAAGTGCGTAATCCTATTTACCAATTTTTCTCTCCCATCAATAATCATAAATCTAGGGCTGTTAGCGCTCCTTGTTTTGAAGTTTAACGCATGCTTATGCAGTATGCAGAAAATGATCTCGTCATAGCACGTGCACGATTTTGCTTTCACGTGAAATCCTGCAAAAGTCATGACTTGTGGCAACGTAGGAACAACAACGGCCTCTTTACTTTCTGCCATTTTGAAGGGACCTGCAACAACGGCAATTTATGATTCATTGATTTTGAAGGGGACCTGCCGCTTTTTGTTCCATTTCAAAAATATGATTCATTGAGGGGTGTTCCACTGTTTTTTTAAAAATTAAATTTTCACTAAGTTTTTTATGTGAAATATTATAAGAAACTTTTAAAAATGAAAAAATAATTTTTGTTAGTGGAACACTCCCTGAGTTTTAAGTCGGGTAAATATCAAATCAGGGGAGTTTTTAGAATAAATTATTTTTTTACGATTTTTTATATGATGTATTATGAGAAAATGAATTGTCTTAATTATAGGGAAAAAGGAGGAGACTAGCATAGTGAGATAATTTCGCGTATACGATGCCTGGTTGGTTCCCCTTGGCCAAATTGTCTCCGCAACATCCTATTATCCACCTTAAGCTATCTTCGTCCACTTGTTTACGAAAAATAGTAAATATTGAAGTGTGTCATAAAACTATAATGGTAAAATTGAAACAGATAAATTTCTAAAGACGACTATTAAATGATGAAGATTATTTTATAGGGACCAAATAAGCATATTAGTCAAAGTACCAGTGATTTTTACACATATGGACCACAACTTTTAGCCAAAATACTCATTTTTCATCCAAACCATATTTGGGAGTGTTTGGATACCTTTTTTGGCTTTTAATTTTTTTATTTTCCTCTCTTGCATGTTTGGCAACTTGCTGATCTCATAATAAATCAATTCTTATTTTTAGAGAAGAGAAGTCGAAAGTAGGGGAAGGAGAGCTTTTTGACTTTTCATTTTTCATTTTGGTTAAAAAAAGACCTACATAATATATCTCAAACACTAGTTCTATTGCAAAATATATCATGCACATACTTTCTGTCCATAATCTAAAAAGTAAAAAATATAAAAATCAAAATGCAAAAGGTAAAAAAATGAGGGTCCCACCCTGACACCTCCTTGTTTTCAATTCATGATGAAATTCTTATAATTATTTTATGATTTTTTTGGTGTTCTAAATTTTAAAATAATCTTATTAGTTCATGTTTGATGTTTGGGTGGAACCGAAACCGAACCAAAATTGGATTGGTCTTGTAATTTGAATCTGAACTAATTTACACATATATTAGTTTAGGTTTGGTTCTCAATTTTACGACGGTTCGGAATAGTCTAATTACTAAATTTCTAGAAAACCGGCCAATTCCTTGCCGTGTGCACCTCTAGTTACAAATTACAGTCAAGTAGTATAAACGTAGGCTTGTTTTTGGCTAAAGACCTGGCTTTTTTTTTTCCCCCCCTTTATTCAAAACTTTCTTTCCATTTTATGTCAAATTTTTATATAGAATACACATAAAAGAATACAGTATATTAATAAGACGTGCAAATCATGTCCTTTCAGAGTTCAGTATTTGAGTGGGAAATCGTATCGTCTTGTTCAAGGCTTTCTCAGTGCTCAATACAAGCAACCTCCCCGGCATCTCTCTCTCTCTCTCTCTCTCTCCTGCCCGAAATAGAACTATCCAATACGACCCTGCCCACCCAGCCCCATCTCTCCCTATCCGAGTCTCTCCATATATACACCCTTGCCCCTCTCTCTCTAAGCCGGCAGTGCATCGGAAATGGCGTCGGTGGACGAGAAGAAGAAGCCGGCGTTCGATTGCGAAGCCGCTTCGTCGATGGTGAAGGATTTGAGAGCCACGTTTGCCACGGGAAAAACGAGGAGCTACGAATGGAGAGCGTCGCAGTTGAAGAGTCTGTTGAAATTGATCAACAATCACGAGAGTGACATCATCGACGCCCTTCGCTCCGACCTCTCCAAACCCGCCCATGAAGCTTTCGTCTCTGAGGTTCGATTGTATCTCAGATTTCAATCACTTCTGTTCGATTTCATTTCGATGTGCTCTGTGCATTTCGTTCTGTACTTCTGTATATGTATGCGTATATTTTGATTGTTATTACTTCAAATTGCGCGTAAGCTGACCATAGTTAGTTTTTTTTTTTTTTCTGATCGAAAAAATGTTGATTAATAGCTATAAATTTGCCTATAAAACAGTGAAATTGAAACGAAAGGAAGTTTTGTGATGTTTGACTTTTCAAAGAGATGAAATTTGGAGTATTTTTCTTATCGGTTTAAGGAATTCGGATCGTTCAGTGTTTTTTTATCTTCCCTGTTGACCTACTGGAAATTTTTCTTAACGGAACTGTCGAAAATATGTCTCCAAATTTATTTTACCAGCTAATTGGATACTTCTTGTTGGTTATATGTTTTGTACAAATGATGCCCGCCCAAAAAATAAAAAATTGTTTTGAAAAAATTCTGTAACCAATGAATCATATCATATCTCACGTGTTTGGTGAAATGAATTAGTTGAAGGATAGGGAATACTCAATTTTTTGGTTATTGCTGAGGCATACTAGTAGAATCTTTTTTTTTTAAATTTATTTCTAAAGAAAGGCCATATGTGAGATGTGATATGTGATGGGAATTTTATAATTGTAGAATCAATCCGACTCATGCTCTGCCACGCGTGCGGTTAAATGAAGTTGTGAGAAAATTGTTTTCAATCATTGGTTTGATAATCTGGGCCTCTCTGGTGATGGGTATTGTCAATTTGCCATTAATGACTTCGTATACTTTGATGTTTAGAGAATTTATTAGTCCCATGGTCCATGGAGTGTTTATCACTTCTGTCATTGTTTTGGAACGATTGGCTCACTTTTGGGGTTCCCCAGAATCAGGATCATTAATTGCTTATAACCCACTCAAGTGTGGTCTAGGTTGTACAAAGTACAAACTTAGTACTTTAGAGTTTTTTTTTTTTAATAACTCCGGGTGTCCGGTCAGCATACACGAACCAAGTCTAATTTTTTAGGGACCAATTTCAATGACCGCTAGCAGGAAGCCCATTTAAAACCAAGGGAAAGGCCTGTATAGACTGCCCCATAAGAGTTGATACACCACGGGAGGTTTCAAACTTGAAACTGATGAGGGATCTAACCTGTAAATCACATGCCTCGACCAACAGAGTGACAGACTAACTCCTTGGGTTATGGTAGCTCTAAATTTCAGACAATTTTTTCGTAAAACTATTTTGGCTGCACTGATATGTTCTACTATTTTTCGTCTCTTTACAGTCCTGTAGAATTAAATTTGAAAGAACCTGCCGTTTCAAAATCTGATTTTCCAGCTGATTGAAAAATTGAAAAGTGTGATATCAGTATAAGGCATGGAGCATGCTCAAGTCGATAAGTCACCTTTTCAGCTATTAATTGAAAATTTGAAAAGTGTGACATTAGTCTGAAGGCATCTAGCATGCTCAAGTCAATAAGTCAGTAAAGCGTTGTATAATCAAAGAACACTAGTAAATGAATTAGTAGTCATCTAAGTAAATATGCCTGCAAAGTGAAAGAAGTATAGAACCTTAAAACTTCTACTATTAGAGTTGCCATACGTAAAGACATTCTAATCTAATAATTACATCATGTATATATACTTCAGTAATTGGTGAGTTCTGATGGTTAAGCTATTTTTGTCTTTACTTGGTTATGAAAACTTGTAAACTCAGACAATTGTATTGAGAGGTAAAAGATTAGGGTTCTCTTCTCATTACGTAGTACTTATACAAGAGGGAAAAAAAAGATAAATTACAATAAGACCCTAAACTACTAATCTAATTACATAAAAAATTAAACACAACTTAATTACACGTTTAACGTTTACACCCACAACTAACAAAACTAAATTCTAATATACTGCCTTGATGATGTTGGTTATACTGCATGTCTGCATAAATTAGGGGGTGTTCCACTAAGGTGGTTTTTTGAAAAAACTGGTTTTCACGGTTTTTTATGTGATGTATTGTGAGAGAATTACCTGTCTCGGTTTTTGGAAAAAACAGTTTTTTGTTAGTGGAACACCCCCTGAGTCTAGCATTTAAGAATTTTTTTTTATTGGAAAGGCATGAAGCCTAAATATATTTCATCACCACCAGAATATCCAATAAAGTACATGCTTATATAAAAACTCCCAAAAGAGAAGGAGGTCTCCATGCAAGGATGAGAAAGCCACCACAAAGGGTAGGACATAAACCTCTTTGCAGGAAGGGCATAAAACCTTAATGTAGGGGGTATTATTACCACACAAGGAGGAAAGAAAACAAAATAGTAGAGAAAATATCCTCTTTCTCCACAACTTTGCCAACGGAGTTCCACAAAGCTGTCTTCATCTTCGGAAAAAGTTGTAGCCTTCACCACAGGTACAAATCCGACTCTACTTTGTCAGGGATGGTCAGACACATAACAGATCTAAGACCAATGTTGAGAAAATGGCATCAGATTTGAGTAACTTTAAGTTGACATTTATGGTTTCTTTATATTTGGGGAGACCACTTGCTTTTGTTTAAAAGTTTACTCCTCTACCTCTAGACATCCCATACATTTCAACGTTTAATTCCTTACATGGTAAAAATGGAGAGGCAAAATGTATTTATTTTTTTTGTGGTAGTTTCATGCACTGATTTGTTGTTGATTACATTTGCTTGATGGCTATGCTGCTTTAGAAAAACAATTTAGTTTGATGAAGGTTTTGGTGAAATAAACTTAACTTGTAGTGGAAATGCAGTGAAATAACTTCTTTTGTATGGAATTTGTACATGAAATGCATGCTTTTCTATACCCTGTTCTGTTATTGTTTCAATTTATATTTTCCTCCACTGAATTTGGTGGTTGTTTATTCCGCAGATTGCCATGGTTAGGTCCTCATGTGAGTTCCTACTAAAAGGGTTGAAGCGTTGGATGATGCCAGAAAAGGTAATTCTCTGTAACCTTACAGCTTAAATACCATGTTGTCTTGACAAACATGGTGTTGTATTTTTCAGGTTAAAACCACGATAACCACTTTTCCTTCATCAGCAGAAATAGTGCCAGAACCGTTGGGCGTTGTATTGGTGATATCAGCATGGAATTATCCTTTCTGTATGTTAAATATCTTCTTCCTTACATCTTAATGTTCAGAGAGAGAGAGAGAGAGGGAGGGAGGGAGGGAGACCATTGGCCTCAAAGTTGACGTAGTTCAGTTTGTAGATGTCTTTTTACACATTGTTTAGCATTTCGATTACAATTGCAGATACATCACAATTGGAGACAAAAAAATTTACATTAGTTTTAATATTGACTAAACATTAAACAACACATAGAGTCCATTGGCCTCAAAGTTGACTTGGTTCAATTTGTAGATGTCTTTGGACACATTGTTTAGCATTTCGATTACAATTGCGGATACATTAGTTGTAATATTGACTAAACATTAGTTGTAATATTGACTAAACATTAAACAACAGATATATACATATCCGGTTAATTATGGTGGCAAAAATGTCCAATATCCTTCTTTTTGGTAACGTCAACATTATGTGCACTTTATTCTTTTACTACTAAATCTTTTTCTTTGTTTCTTGGAACTGTACTAGATTGCTTGTTATGTGATGTATTTGTTGAATTTTCTTCTTAGACAGTCCAATTGCTTATTGTTAGAGATGAAGGGAAAAGGGTTTGCATTTTCTCTTTCTTGACCACATTCGTCTGATCTTCTTAACTTTCGATGAGGGGTGACCTGTGAGGGAAGGGTACTATATCATGCTTGTCATGGTAGTACTCATCAATAGTGTCTTGTTTAGTTGTCAAAACATGTACTGGATCAGAAATTTGATCTGCTTGTACTTCATTTTATTCTGGTTCACAAAGTTTCGTTTTTCCTTTAAGAAAACATATTAGCTCACTTGTCTAGCTCCATGGCACCGAAAATATCTCAGGGCTCAAGTGATTCATTAAGTTGACCAAACATATGGGAGAGAGAACTGATATGTATTTCTGAATTAATAAAAACGGTTACAATACTCAAGCAGTCAAGCTTAAATAGAGAGAACCTAGAAATCTACCTAAAATAGAAGATTACAGAGAGATATGATTACGCCTAATCTATGCCTTAATTGAAGATCACAGAGATATGATTATGATATTATCACAAAATGATTTTATGCCTAAGATAGAAGATACAAGCAGCAGTGCAGTCTTCGTAAAGAAGTCTGCCAACTCCAAACCAAATAGTGCAAACAGAGGTTGCTGAAGATGTAATAGGGTCGTCGGAGATGCTAGGGTTCCGGCAAACTGCGTCTAGGGTGAGATGATGAAGACAATAGAGATGTGGAGGCAGGAAGCTGAGAATCCAGAACATATGCAAACAGATGTAGAACAGAAGAACATATTCAAATGCAGATTCAGAAGATTCATGTTCAAATGCAGATTCAGAAGATGCAAATTCGGATGATGATCGAGAAGAAAGAGAGTGCGGTTCAAATTTATGATGTAGATTTTAGAGGCAGAACTACAGAGATGCAAAATTAGAGAAACAGAGCCCGAAATACCATAATAAATTTCGGAGAAGATACGAAGAAACTGTATTACATATGAGCGCCCGACGGACATGCGTAGGCCGCCCGCCGGAGATCGAAAATCTGTGGCCCCTTTTTGCTTAAGATACTCGACAAGATCCTCGAGAGAGTAGTTGGAGCGGGACTCTTTTGTGGATTTATGACCATACCCACCATATCTCTTCGTTGGCCCCAGCTTCTTGATAGAAGACAACCAAAACGGGTAGCAGTAATGGATGGTTTTGTACGGGACAATTACTGGCCTAGATCTATTGCTTTGATACTATGTGACCAAACATATGGGAGAGAGAACTGATATGTATTTCTGAATTAATAAGAAAGGTTACAAGACTCAAGCTTAATTAGAGAAAACCTAAAAATCTATACCAAAAATAGGAGATTGCGGAGAGGAATGATTACGCCTAATCTATGCCTTCAATAGAAGATCACAAAGAGATATGATTAGATATTATCACAAAATGATTCTATGCCTAAAATAGAAGATATGACAAGATCACAATACATATACATTCACACTAAGAACGCTGAGGGCTCCTGATTTTCTGCACCGAGTTTTCTAAGAACTCCTTGTCGAGTCTTCGCTCTTTCATAAGATTTGTTCATTGTTCCAAATTTATTAATCTGACTTTCTCGTATTATTATGACCTATCATTGAGAATCACTACCATCAAGAATATTTAGATCGCGAAGATACATATCTTTTGTTATGATCTTCGTTTTGCAGATTTATCTGTTGATCCAGTCATTGGAGCTATTGCAGCTGGCAATGCCTTGGTTTTGAAACCATCAGAAATTGCTCCAGCCACATCCTCACTGCTTGGAAAATTGTTTGGGGAGTATTTGGATAGCTCTGCAGTAAAAGTTGTTGAGGGAGCTGTTCCTGAAACGTCTGCCCTGCTGGAGCAAAAGTGGGATAAGATATTTTATACAGGTTATTTACCAAATCCTCCTTTTATTTAACTGCTTGTCAACGAGGATCTTAAGCTTCTATATGGCCTGCCGTATAACTTGACACAACTGACCTCATACTATTTGAATCTTTTCTCATAATTGCAATATTGTTGCTTTCAAGGTTGGGAAATGAAATTTTGTGCTCACTAGTAATCTGCAGGTGTTAATTTGTAGAGAGAAGAAACAACGTGAGAAATTTATGAGGTGTTAGGGCTCCCCCTTCTCATTCCACTATATATATATATATATATATATATATATATATATGGACAAATGTACAAGTACAAGAATACCCCTGAATGGAAATAAAACTAACAACTAAACCCCTAACTTAACACCCCCCTCAAGTTGGTGCAAAGATATCTATCAAGCCCAACTTGAACACAATGGGATGAAAACTTCTATTACTAAGACCCTTAGTGAATACATCAGCTAACTGATCTTCTGATCTCACAAAAGGCATGCAAATTAAACCGTTGTTCAGCTTCTCTTTTTATGAAATGCCTGTCGATTTCAATATGCTTCGTTCGATCATGTTGGACAGGATTATGGGCAATGTTTATGGCAGCCTTATTATCACAGTAGAGCTTCATAGGACCAGCATCTGGGAATCCCAAATCACGTAAAAGGGTTTGGAGCCATAAAAGCTCGCAAACACCATGAGCCATTGCTCTGTATTCAGCCTCTGCACTGGATTTAGCTACCACATACTGCTTTTTACTCCTCCATGTAACCAAATTTCCTCCAAGGAAGGTGCAAATAGCCAGAAGTAGATCGCCTATCATCAATAGAACCTGCCCAGTCTGCATCAGTGAAAGCTTCCAATCTCAAGTGACCATGATTAGAGAACAAAATTCCCTTACTTGGGGCAGATTTAAGATACCTCAAGATACGATAAACTGCATCAAGATGACTAGTACGAGGTTCATGCATGAACTGGCTCACAACCCCCACAACATAGGAAATTGGTCTAGTGTGAGATAAGTATATCAGGCGACTCACAAGTCTTTGACATCTCTCCTTTTCTGTAAGCTCCCCCACATTGCTACCAAGATGATGGTTGACCTCGATGGGAGAATCGGCTGGCTTACATCCCAACATACCAGTTTCTTCCAAGAGATCAAGAATGTACTTCCTTTGAGAGATAAAAATTCCTTTGTCAGATCTAGCCACCTCTATTCCAAGAAAGTACTTCATAGACCCCAAATCCTTAATCTCAAACTCTTGAGCGAGAAGAGCTTTAAGGTTAACAATCTCATTCACATCATCACCTGTCATGATTATATCATCTACATAAACAATAAGAATGACAATCTTACCATTACTTCTCTTGATGAACATAGTATGGTCAACATGACTCTGTTTGTATCCAAATCTCAGCATGGCTTTGAGAAACATGTCAAACCATGCTCTAGGAGATTGCTTCAATCCATAGAGAGCCTTCTTCAATCTACACACTTTTCCCTCGGTCTGAGATGAAGAAAAACCCGGTGGAATAGCCATGTACACTTCTTCACCCGGTGGAATAGCCATGTACACTTCTTCCTCTAATTCGCTATGGAGGAATGCATTCTTCACATCAAACTGGTGAAGAGGCCAATTTAAATTGGCAGCACGAGAGTAGAACTCGCACAGAGTTCATCTTCGCTACAGGGGCAAACGTCTCCTCGTAGTCAATACCATAGGTTTGTGTGAAACCCTTGGCAACAAGTCTGGCTTTGTATCTCTCAACTGTCCCATCTGCCTTGTGCTTTACAGTGAACACCCATTTACATCCCACTGGTTTCTTTCCATTTGGAAGAGTCACTAATTCCCAGGTGCCATTGTTTTTCAAGGCTGTCATCTCCTCTACCATAGCTTCTTTCCACTCAGATATTATGATAGCTTCTTTCCAATCCTGTGGGATAGATATAGAAGAAAGAGAAGAGACAAAAGCACGATACGAAGGAGATAAATGGGAATATGAAACAAACTGAGAAATAGGATGTTGGGTACAAGTTCTAACACCTTTTCTATGAGCAATAGGAGCATCAAGATCATCAAGAACAGTAGGGAAAGGATCATTACCAGATGAGTCAACTGAAGAGTCAGGAACTGGAATAGGTGATGAAGATTGGCAAAGTGGTACCGCACATGTAGGCTTGCCTTTTTTCCTTTGAGAAAAGGTCTGCAAATTTGGCCTATCCAGTTTTTCCCGAACATCATGCTCCACTCTTTCTACAGATAAAGGTTCTTTCTCCCCCTCACTATGACAAGGTAGGTAAGACCACGACTCCGGGGTATAATATGTCAACATCTCTTCCTGTCTATCATTCTCCCCCTGAAGAGATGAAGTGGACAGAGGATAAAAGGATTCTGTTTCCCAAAAAGTGACATCCATGGAAACATATGTTTTACGAGAGTGTGGGTCATAGCATTTATAACCCTTCTGAGTAGGAGAATAGCCAAGAAAGATGCACTTACGGGCTTTGGGATCAAGTTTACCACAAGGGTGCTTAGGAGCATGGACAAAACACACACAACCAAAAACCTTGGGTGGAAGAGATGAGACTCGAGAACAGCTAGGGAGAAACTTAAGAGGAGTTTGGAACTGAAGAACACTGGATGACATGCGATTGATAAGAAAAGCTGCAGTAAGAATAGCTTCACCCCAAAAATGTTTAGGAATATTCATGGTAAACAAGAGTGAACGGGCTACCTCAACAAGATGACGATTCTTGCGTTCAACAACTCCATTTTGTTGTGGAGTACCAACACAAGAAGTCTGAAAAAGAATGCCAAAGTCATTCAGATATGCCCGAAAATTCCCATCAATATAGTCAGTCTCATTGTCACTACGGAGCACTTTAATGGTAGCATCAAATTGAGTACGCACTATTTTGTGAAAAGATTGAAAGCACGAAAAAACTTCATTTTTTGCCTTAAGTAAGTACTAAGTACATCCAAGTGACACGGGAATGACAATCAATAAAGGTAACAAACCAACGATAGCCTAAAAGAGAGGTAACAGGGGAGGGACCCCAAACAATCAGAATGAATAACCATAAAAGGAAAATCACTTCTTTGATTAACAGGGGCATAAAATGAGCGTTTGTGTTTTGCAAGTTCACACGCTTCACAAAAAAACTTACTCCTAGTACAGTGTTTAACTAAACTAGGAAAAAGTTTTTCCAAAAGCCCAAAAGATGGGTGGCCTAATCTACGGTGCCACTGATGCAGTAAAGGAAGAGTAGAGCCCACATCTGCTTCAAGAGCTTGGCCACATGACATAGGTGGACTGACTGGATTAGGTGCAGCCTCCAAAAGGTATAGTCCTCCATAAGCTTTACCACTGTCAATCATTCTCCCCGTATCCAGTTCCTGAAAGACACAATGAGTAGGAAAAAATGTCACTGAGCAATTTAAAGAATGAGTAAGACTGCTAACAGAGAGAAGATTGGTGGAAAAACTTGGGACATGAAGTACTGAAGAAAGTGACATGGTTGGAGAATAATTTATAGAACCTTTCCCTGAAATCAAAGATAGGGACCCATCAACTACTCTGACCTTATCCTTACCAGAACATGGAGAATAGGAGTCAAAGAAGGACGAACAACCGGTCATATGATCAGTAGCACCAGAATCTATTATCCAAGGAAGTGAGGATGAAGCAGTAAAGGCGCCCATGGAGCTTCCAGCAAAACTCTCGGGTATGTCGAGTCTTGTGACAATAGTCACACTGAAGCAAATCACGATCAACAGAACTGCTCTTATCCCCAACCTGAGCCTTACCATCCCGTGGATTAGGAATGACAACCAGAGCCGAGCGATCTGGAATGGAAACAGGTACCATAGCACCCCGTCGAATCTCCTCCTCCTGAACACAGGCATATGCCTCTCCTAAAGAGGGAAAAGGAACACGACCTAATACCTGCACTCGAATAGGATCATACTCCACATCAAGACCCGCCAAGAAATCATAAAGACGGTCTTTCTCAACCATTTGTTGATACGCAGTGGCATCAACAGTACAAGTAGGGTGAAAACTCTTATAGAAATCAAGTTCCTGCCACACGCCATTCAAATCTGCATAGTACTCGGCTAAGGACCTATGATTTTGGTCCAACCCCCGAAGTTTCCTTCTCAAATCGAACACTTGAGCATCATTACCCTTTCGAGAGTAGGTTTGGGCCACAGAAGTCCACACCTTATGTGGAGTGTCAAGGAACAAATAGGTATGGCTGATGGTGGGTATCATGGAGTTGAATAACCAAGTAAGGACTTGAGCATTTTGAGTAGTCCATGTCACAAAATTTTGACCAGTAGCTGATGGGGATGGAACAGGCCCCGTGATGAAATTCAAGAGACCATTGGCAATGATGGCCAAAGTAAAACTCCGAGACCAAAGCAAATAGTTGGAACCATCCAACTTAATAGGGCAAATATTCAATGGAGCATTATGTTGAGTCACAAAACGGCTCAGTTCATCCTTTCCACTACCACCAGAAGCATCAGTAGTCTTGGGAATGTCAGTCATAATATCAAGAAAGAAAGAAAGAAAGAAAAACAGTACCAAACTGCCAAAAGACCCTTCAAGAGGGTAGAAAAAGTACAGAGATACCTCTAACAATCAAATCCAATAGGTTAGAGGGTTACTCAGTAAGTTTCAGAGGCAAATGTTGGTTCCCCTATTGATTTCAAAGCTTCCCATTGAGTTTTGAACGAAAATAGCAGACATTGAGGGTCGTTTGATGAGCCCAGTGATTTCAAAGCACTCGTCGGTAGCTACTGTAAGATTACGAAAAGAGAGAGAGAGAACACATGTTGTGTATTTCTGAGGTGTTAGGGCACCCAATGACCCATTTCACTATATATATATATGAACACATGTAAATGTACAAAACTACCCTTAGGAAGAAGTAAAGATGACAAATAAACACCTAACTTAACACTCCCCCTCAAGTTGGTGCAAAGATATCTCTCAAGCCCAACTTGAACACAATGGGGTGAAAACTTCTACTACTAAGACCCTTAGTGAATACATCAGCTAACTGGTCTTCTGATCTCACAAAAGGCATGCAAATTAAGCCGTTGCTCAGCTTCTCTTTTATGAAGTGCCTGTCGACTTCAATATGCTTCGTTCGATCATGTTGGACAGGATTATGAGCAATGTTTATGGCAGCCTTATTATCACAGTAGAGCTTCATAGGGCCAGCATCAGGGAATCCCAAATCACGGAAAAAAGTTTGGAGCCATAAAAGCTCGCAAACACCATGAGCCATTGCTCTGTATTCAGCCTCTGCACTGGACCTAGCAACTACTGCCTGCTTCTTACTCCTCCAAGTAACCAAGTTTCCTCCCAGAAAGATGCAATAACCAGATGTAGATCTCCTATCATCAATAGAACCTGCCCAGTCTGCATCAGTGAAGGCTTCCAATTTCAAGTGACCCTGATTGGAGAACAATATTCCTTTACCTAGGGCTGATTTGAGATACCTTAAGATGCGATAAACAGCATCAAGATGCACAGTACGAGGTTCATGCATAAACTGGCTAACAACCCCCACAACATAGGAAATATCTGGTCTGGTGTGAGATAAGTATATCAGGCGACCCACAAGTCTCTGATATCTCTCCTTATCTGTATGCTCCCCCGCATTGCTACCAAGACGATGATTGACCTCAATGGGAGAGTCAGCTGGCTTACATCCCAACATACCAGTTTCTTCTAAGAGATCAAGGATGTACTTCCTTTGAGAGATAAAAATCCCTTTGTCAGATCGAGCCACCTCCATTCCAAGGAAGTACTTCATAGACCCCAAATCCTTAATCTCAAACTCTTGAGCAAGAAGAGCTTTAAGGCTACCAATCTCATTCACATCATCACCTGTCATGATTATGTCATCCACATAAACAATAAGAATGGCAATCTTACCATTACTTCTCTTGATGAACAATTGAACATAGTATGGTCAGCATGACTCTGTTTGTATCCAAATCTCAACATGGCTTTGAGAAACCTGTCAAACCATGCTCTAGGAGATTGCTTCTGTACGACGTCAATGAGCCTCGCCGGAGGCTGAATAGTGGTCGCCGGTGGCTGAACAGAGGTCGCCTGAGGCAAAAACATGATTTCGACTTCAAAAAAAGGCTGTCGGAGCTCGCCGGAGCTTCGCCGACGTCAGGGGTGGGTCGCCGGAGGTCGTCGTCGTTGGACGAGTGTTGCCGGAGGTCGTGGGGGTCGCCGGAGTAAAGACCCAGTGGTTGGAGTTGAAGTTCAGTGGTGATCGACTGTTGCTGAAATAGTGTAATAGCGTGAAACACGATCTATCCAATGAAAGCAGCCTTCATTCGATCGATCCACTGAGAAAGAACACACAGACCATCGATGGTCTAAGGAAGGTCACAACTGAGTCTCTCTCGATGAAGCTCAATCCATGATCGCTCTGATACCATGTAAGATTACGAAGAGAGAGAGAGAGAACACATGTTGTGTATTTCTGAGGTGTTAGGGCACCCAATGACCCATTTCACTATATATATATTTATATATGAACACATGTAAATGTACAAAACTACCCTTAGGAAGAAGTAAAGATGACAAATAAACACCTAACTTAACAGCTACCCAGTGGTTTCGAAGCACTTTTCTGAGGTGAAACAGTGTATTACAGGCTTTGCAACCACAACAAGGGTCGCCGGAGTTAAAACGACGGTCGCGTGACGTCGACGAGGCTCGCCGGAGGTAGTATGGTGGTCGCCGGAGGTAGTACAGCAGCATCGGCCAACACCCAGTCAGCTACGACGATATCGACCAACCCCCAGCAATATCGACCAACACCCAGTACAGCGTGAGAGACCAAGGAAGTTGATACACGACTGATATCTCTTAAACGATCAATTATGGGAATCGATTAACAAAAAAACACTGTTGTTCTTCCTCTACAAGGCCAGATCTATGAGAGATGGCTCTGATACCATGTTAATTTGTAGAGAGAAGAAACAACGTGAGAAATTTATGAGGTGTTAGGGCTCCCCCTTCTCATTCCACTACATATATATATATGGACAAATGTACAAGTACAAGAATACCCCTGAATGGAAATAAAACTAACAACTAAACCCCTAACTTAACAGCAGGGCTTGAATTTTTTTTGTTTTTTGGGTGAAACTGCAAGTAAACTTGGATGTCATCTATTACATTCTAGTTGTTTTCTACTTTATTATACTTTCTTGTTGACACATGGATGGAATTAATGGGCAATTGGGCATGGATCTAGATTTGAGCACAGGAGACCCTTGATGTCACATTGTGATGGGCTCATTTTGGTCTTATCAGGGGTGGTGTGGTGTACGTCTGGGAATATAAAGGAGTCTAGAGTAGCAAGAGATATAAGGTTGATTATTCTAATGAATAGCAATGGCTTTATGTGCTGGAATTGATGACTAGATTCATAGTACTCCCTAAAATGATTTGTTCAACAACTGTGATTATGTGTGTTTTGGTCAGTATGTAGATGTTAGTGGAGTCTACAGCCATGCTAGTTTGGTTGTAACCTCATATCCCGGATGGAATGCTTGGTGGGCATCCTCAAATGTCCTTTTGCCAGTCAGAGACTCAGAGTCCTCTGTTTTATTCATTTATGCAAATTTGGGTGGCAACTGATGTGGTGAGCAGGTGTTATATGAGGAGATTGAAGAGATTCCTAAGGCTGTTCTTGCTTATAAAACACTCTCTTTTTAGAAGGCATTCTCTCAAACTCTATTTCCAGGTCAATCTTCACTGTCTGTTGGAACTGATGGATAAGAGGTGCTGGAAAGATTTTTCTTGAAAGGAGAGTTTAAAAAAGAATACTTTTGCATGTTTTGCTTGAGAGTTTAATACCCATGGTTGGATGTGTTTAAGCTTTTGGATCTTGAATTGATGGGGAAGTGCCTTTTGAAGTGTGCTACCAACAATTTTGCCTGGAGGAGAAAGGTTGTCCCGGAACCTTAAGTGTTGGGTGTTTTCTAAAGCAATGTCTGTTTCCTATAGCATGGGGTCTACCCTATAACCGAATGGTAAGGACTCTGGGGATATGTACAGGTGGGGTTTGCATGTTTGTGGGAACAAGGTGATATAGGGGGTTTGCATGTTTAGCGGGAACAAGGTGCTAATTAGAGACATTATCGTTGGGGTGAGGCTTTTCCTTCTCATTACCAAAGATTTGCACGATGTTGCAGTGAAGAAGGGCTAAGGTGGTAAACAATATGTAAGGACTGGAGAGGCATTTTCCATTTAGATTGGCAGCAGTTCAATGATATTGAGTTAACTTTCGGACTTGTTTTTAGATCAATGTTGACTTGAAAAATCTGGATAGATAACAGGAACGAAATTATTTGCACGGTTCTATTGATTACTAGCACTTCAGGTGGTTGTGGTGATAAAGAGATCTAATGTTCAACTACGGCCTTGTTCGTGTGTCATTTTAGTTTTGTTTGTTTTGGTAATGAGTGAAGAGAGAAATGAGGGTAATAATTGGAGATAGGGGTAATGAGTGGAGAGAGATAGAGAGAGAAATGAGAGTAATAACTGGAAAGATGAGTAATGATTGGAGATAGAAATCGGGTAATGATTAGAAAACAAAACTATTACGAAACTAAAATGGCAAACGAACAAGGCCGTAATGTTTTATGTACACCGATCCTCCCTAAGGTTTCTGCTCAAAGTACATTGCACACCTTTCGGTTCAGCAAATTTCACCATTCCCCAATATGCTTTCTTTTGTCATTTGTATCCCTTCCGAGATCAGAAAAAGGAAGAGCAACCCTAGTCTCCTGGAAAATTATGTAGTTAAGGAGATCAATGATATATAAGGTAATTGAATTTCATTTCAATAAGATGCACAAGCTTATTCTATTTTGATAACCAGTGGAAACATGACTAGAAAATGATAATAGCCAATCAAAAATGAATTAGCTACTGATGGGTGAGTCTATTTTGTGATTTGTTAATCTGTTAAGACATCTGTTAACAAGCTGCTTCTCTTTTTTGGATACTTTAGTTGTGGCAGTTAGTTTTGAACGAGATAGAGTGTTGTTTGGAGGCTGTGGGTTAAGGGGGCCTCTTTGTTTGTAGCAAGGCGTACAATAGAAAGTGGTAGGCCAATTGTAAGTGGAATGTCCAGAACGTAATCTGGCTAACATGCTGGTGAATGGTAGTTAACAAGCAGAGGGGTGAACTGGTTTTCGATGTGAAAGTAGTGCAGATGTGTGATGAGATGGAGGAGTTGTAACACAAGACACTCAGGAACTCACACACGCACACAAGCTCAGGGATCTGATTTTTGAAGATTGCAACATATGTTAGATTGTAGTAAATCTTCTTGAGATTGGCTCTAATTCAATAGGGAATGGCTCTGGAAGTCAGGCTCCTTTGTTGACAGTTTCCATACCAGTAATGAGGATCATACGATTGTCTTCCTTAACATCATCTCGTATGAAACTTACGAAATGGAAGCTCATTGAATGAGGGAAAGTAATGTACTTTACCGTGGTGAAATCTATCTAATTCAGACCTGTTGCCGTCTGCCTGAGAAGTATGCAACTCAGTGGATCATCTTGATTGTGCTTGGCTGCAATAATTGTCTAGGATTAGGCCTTTTCTTCATCCACCAAGTAGGCAATGTTGAGCCTTTCAAAGGTAGCACACCGTCAATCTGTTTTCACATTTGTAAAAGAGAGCAAAAGCACTAACGACTTGATGTTCTTTTACTAACTTAAATAATCTTTCTTTTTGTGGAATTCTTCCTCTACCCATGGCATAGACATTTGGTAGTGGAATGCTTGACACTTGGTCCTGAGTACAATCTATAGAATCTTACCATTTTTGTTTATATTTATGTGTAATCAAATAACGATTTTGTAGGCAATGGAAAAGTGGGACGCATTGTGGCAGCTGCTGCTGCAAAGCACCTTACACCTGTGGCTTTGGAGCTGGGAGGAAAATGTCCTGTTATTGTTGATTCCGACATAAATCTAACAGTATAGAGCTTTCCTTCTCCGGCACGACCTTTCTATGGTGCCAAATTCTCTTGTTTGTTGTCAATTATGGTGCTGTGAATCCATGAAATTAGTAATTGTATGTGTTTCTCAGGTCACGGCAAGGCGACTTATTGGAGGAAAGTGGGGACTAAATAATGGGCAAGCATGTGTTTCTGCTGATCACATCATAACAACCAAAGATTTTGCTCCAAAGTTGGTAAGGTTGCCTGTAAACTTTTTGTTACCGATTTATGTGTATATTTAAAATATGCAGATTTGATAGGCATTGGATTTCTTCTTATGGATGTCATTCAACAGATAGATGCGCTGAAACTTGAATTGGAGCAGTTCTTTGGAAAGGACCCGTTAATATCTGAAGACTTGTCTCGCATTGTGAGTTCCAACCACTTTGCTCGCTTATCAAAGCTATTGGACGAAGATAAGGTTTCTGGTAAAATAGTCCATGGAGGAGGAAGAAATAAGGACGACTTGTAAGTTCGACAGCATTCTTTTATCACGTTTATCAATTTTGGAGTTTAGTGGATGAAATGGATACACCCTTCATAATTCATACTATTCAGGAGTCTTCCAATTGTTGCAGAAAAATTGCTCCAACCATTTTGCTGGATGCCCCAGAAGACTCGCTTATTATGAATGAGGAGATATTTGGCCCTCTGCTTCCCATTGTGACGGTAAAATTCTGGACAGGCCAAATGGAGTGTCTTTTTGTTGTTTTATCTATTCAAACTCTTAAACAAAAAGTGGGAAAATTTTATTGCTGATTGCTGACAATTAGCATCAAGGAATCATAGATGCTGATACAATTGTCACTCGTCATGCTGGACACAGTGGTAGAGATAACTTCCTATAATATTCCACACAGTAATAGGGAAACATGCCCTCTTTTGGAATCTCACTGCGTGAAAAGTTTAAGCGGCCTTTTTCACAGACTCGAGATAAATGTATCTTGGATGTAGCTTTCTAGCTGGGAATCTTTTGCTAGGAATATGTAGAAACAAGTAAAAGACTGACTATTTTTGGTGGTAGTTTTGTTTTCTTCATTAACTCAGTGCAGTAGAACATCATCGAACCTTTTTTTTATTTGTGAATATATGTTACATCAATCATGACATTGCTTTCATTTGCTTTGTTTAGGTTGATAATATTGAAGAGAGTTTTAGTATTATCAACTCCAAAGAAAAGCCACTTGCGGCATATTTATTCACCAACAACAAGACACTCAAGGGGAAGTTCGTGAAGAATGTCTCTGCAGGGGGTTTGCTCATCAATGATATTGCCTTACATGTGATTCCTCTTTCCTGACTTGTACCACATAAAGTTCTTATTACAGAGTTTTTCAAGTATGCATCCACGACTTACTTTCTTGCATACGTTTATTTGGGAAGCTCGTGGTCTATTCTCTACATATGGAAGTATAACGTTTTAAGGAGTATCCACATAATCTTTCAGGTCAATGAATTTGACTGTGCTGCTCATTCTGAAGATTGAACAAATGTTTTGTATACCTAAACTTCATTATGAAAGGAGGTCAATGTCATTTTTGATGATTTAGAAAGCACTTAGGCAAGGAATACAACTACTTATGTTAATGTCACACGAAAAGGAGTATTGCTGAAGATTTTCGATGAACCGGAGATTTTCGTCCGTAGTGGTGGATACATATAATCAATACCTTCATGAGTTGTGTCTTGGAGTTGCTTAGTCAAATCAAATTTGAGTTATACATCATGCACACCCTTGGAAGCAGTAGAATAGCACATTGCACATTCACTAAAATCGCCGACTCTATGTTTATGTTCCTTTTTGAATTCATTTTGTTACTTCGAATTGACTGACTGACTAGTTTGTGTTAAAAACCCATCATGGAACAGCTTGCCAACCCCTATTTACCCTTTGGAGGAGTTGGGGAGAGTGGAATGGATGCATATCATGGAAAATTCTCTTTCGACACGTTCACCCACAAGAAGGCAGTCCTCTACAGAAGTTTTGTCGGTGATGCGCCTGCAAGGTACCCTCCATACACACCTGGGAAGCTAAGATTACTGAAGGCTCTCCTAGGCGGTGATATCATTGGCGTTATTCGTGCTTTGGTTGGCTGGTAAAATGGACAAGTTCATGATTCATTTCTCCCATACCAGTACATGTGTAGGAATGTAAGATATGCCGAAAACTCTTTTAAGTGCTTTGTTTGATTCTAGCTGGTTTTGTGGCAGCCCCTGTTATTGTTTTTCTTCTTTTTGTGGTATTGCCTATTGTTGTCTCAGTGTACTATTTTGATTTATTCAAAAGAATAAAATTGTCCACCATAGTCGATTCGACTCATTTCTTCTGCGGGATGATTTTTACTTTGTTTTCGTTTATGCATAAGGGACTAGATGAAGTGAAACATCTCCTGTTTCAGTTCCTTTTTCTTTTGGTTAGGTTAAGAAAAAAAAAAGAAAGGAGAAATGATTACATATTTATATACTGATATACATGTTGCTGTTGAGCTACCCGTATAGTAGTATATATCGGCTTGTATAAGTAATTGATTTCTGTTCCATTTTCTTTTCTCTTCACAGATTCAAGATCCACATACTAGCATTAGCGTGTTATTAGTCACAATCAGATTGTGCCAATTGAGGAGCCACAAACAGTTTGGTGAAGTCTCTTGGTAGTAGTTTCACCAACTTGTTAACCACTCTTCTTTTGAACGGCGAAAAAGGTAGGAGGGGCCAACCAACGTAGGAACCCCTTGGGCAAGACCACAGGGGCTCTTGACCCTCTGGGAATGTCTGGTTCGAGCCATAGTTATTGTCCGGAAGGACAACACGTCACAACAACACTACCTAGGTACTAGATGGACAAAGAGCCTTCCACGCTAGTCCTGCAGTTAGCGGGACTCGAACCTTGTCGGATCGTGTACGAGAGGGAGGAGCACTTAAACCCACTCACCCTTGCCATATTGAGTACGATGTTTTCATCTTTAATTAATCTTAAAGGAATATTTAAATGGAAAAAAAAAACATATAAATGATGGACAATACTATTGGTAAACCCTTTTATCTTGACCGATCCAGCATTATATTTTTCTTCCATTTTGAATGTGTTTTCAAATCATATTAACTAATGTCCAATCAACGTAATTTTTTAGATCATTGGTGTTCTCGGCAAATTTTAAAAAGTTAAAAGAGGATCCAAATAAGCATATTTTGACCAGCCTGTACATAGTGGGGAGGATCCAAATCCTTGATCTGTTTCTTCAATTACTCAGTAATTGCTCTTCTGATAGATGGTTGGAAAATCTTTCGCAATGGTTTTTTTTTTTTTTAAAATTCCCTGTGTTCAACAGTTATATTGTTTACAATGGTTTTTTTTTTTTTTCCCCATTTCTATAAATACTCCCTCCGTCCAAAAAAAATAGTCTCTTTTGGAAGTTTGTACCACTTTTCAATGTAATATATCTTACAATCTATAATGTTATAGATGATTTTAAAAGGGAAATGATTTTCACTCCCTTTTTTGTCTTTATCCACATGAATTTACAATATTACCCTTGCATGTGTGAAAAAGGTGTATTGAAGAAGGACAATATTGTAAATTCATTTGGATAAAGACAAAAAATGGAGTGTGGATTGTAAAATGGGGGGTGTGAAAATCATTTCCCTTTTAAAAACTTTGTATTTTAGATTCTCCTTTGGCAAAAAAAACTTAATCCGGTTTTTTGGTTGTCTTTATTAAAAAAAAAAAAATTGCAAGTACAAATTTATGGTCAAACCAAATATTTTTTTGAATAAAGCCAAAAATACTTGGATTATTGGATCAATTTTGGCTTTATTAAAAAAAATTTGATTTTTGACCATAATTTTATACTTGTTAGATTCGTCTAGTTGAGAGGAATTCAGAAACCACAAAATCTTGACGCAAAACTAACAAATGTAAATAATAATGACACAATGAATAATCCAATAATTCGGATTATGGATTATTTGCCAAAGGAGTGAGATCTATCAAACAAGATCCATATTGCATATAAAATGTATTAACGATTGAAAGATATAATCGATTTTTTATCTGGTTAGAATAGAACGAGTATGTGAACTCACAAATAAGTGTGCACCATTTTCTTTCTTCTTCCACTAGCACCCTCCAAATCAAAAAATTAGTCCGAAGCAATTTACTATATCCACCTCTTATATATTTCACTCCCTGGCAGGACGAAGCAAAGATTTTGTTTGGTTTGATTTTTTAGTTTGGTTTTTGGATAATGATTGAAGAGATAAATGTGTATAATAATTAGAAATAGAGATTAATAATTGGAGAGAGATAGAAAGAGAAATGAGAATAATACTCCCTCCCTCCATTTTTAAATGCGTTACTTCGTAAATCCAACTTATTAAAGAAACATCATCATTACACCTTTCACATCTACTTTTTCCTCAATTTTACATTTTTCACATCAATTTTTACCTCTATTTTACCCACTAACTGTTCAAAAGGGCAAAATGATAATTGTACAAATTTTTACCCATTAACTTTTCAAACCACACACTTATTTAGGGACAACCCAAAATGAAAAGTTAAACACTTAAAAAAGGGACGAAGGAAGTAATGAAAATAAGGATAATGATTAAAAAGAAATATGAGTAATAATTGATGAATAATAGAGAAAACCAGTATTGAAACCCAAAACGAACAAGGTTTTTATATATGCCTACAAACAGGCTATTTAGGGCAACAACAGTCTCTTTAAAACCCATTCTTAGGTATTATACCTAGATCACTCTAAAAAATTAGGCTACAACAGCCTCAACAATGGGATAGCATTTTTTCCTCCATCAATAGTAACTTTCTACTGTTAGAGGGATATGGAGAGGTACTATTCACAAGTTAAAAAAGTATATACTTGTCATTTTTTTTGCTTCTCTCTCTCTCTCTTCCCTTTCTTTCTTTTCTCTCCTCCAATGAAAGTAATATTATATTTTAATTGGTAATAGGTCTATTTTAATAGAGGAAAAGGTAAGAGAAGTGTTATTGACACTCTCTTTTTCTCTATTGGCACTTTTTTTTTTGTCTTTATTAGGAAAACTTACTCTGACATTTTATATGTAAAGACAAAAAAGAAGTGCCAATAGAGAAAAGGAGAGTGTCAATATCAATTACCGGTAAGGTAAAATAGATTGTATTGTTGGAGTGTTAAAAAAGATGTTAACAGATAAAGTAAAAAGTGTACATTTCCGACGACCGGAGACGTTCCCCGCATAGACCTCTTTGAGTACTACAAGTGTTGAAAAAATCAACTCGAACGGATATCTTTAAGTACGTCATCGGAAAACAAATACTTTGAACACAAATGGACACAAACACTGGATCAAAATCACTTTTTCATGTTATTTGTGTTCCGATGAGGCACTTAAAGATATCCGATCGAGTTGATTTTTGGCACACTTGTAGTATTCGACGAGGTCTACGCGGTGAACGTCTCCGATCGTCAAAAAAATACCGTGGAGGACGCGCCAGGGGGCTGCATAGCACAGGGCTGTGCATTGGGATGCACACCCCCGGGGGTTCGATTTTTGACTCATAATTTACCTACTCTGTTGGGATGCCCTAAGAGTCCAAAGGCCCACAATTCCACCTACCTCGAAATACTCCATCACTCCATGTAACTACTTCAGTTTTATACTCTCACAATAGTACAAACATTGCCCACTCTTTCCCTTTTTTCCCCCAAAGGTCAGGGACTTCAGACCAGCTTATACGCTACGCATAACGCATGTCGACTAATATTCTCTTTTGTCAGGTTAAAAATAGGTCATTCACGCCGAGACTAAGAGATTCACAATAACTTTCCTTTTTATTGCCTGACTCTAGGAATCGAACGAACCTCCTCACTTTTCTTCATCATCGCTGTCACCACAAAATATTCTTCTACAAAATATATGCTTCTGAATGCATCTGAGTTCGTCGTTACATCCCCAACCTTGCTCGAACGACATTCTATACTCTCAACATTCCACATGCTTGAGCCAAATACACCATCAGTGCCTACACATAAGCGGCCCCCGCGAATACCGTGGGTGGATTTTCTTGAGTAAAAAAATGAAAAGTGTTTGATAAAAAATAAAAAAAAAAGGCATCCAAGCTGAGATCAGTTGTAGGATGAAGAACGGGTCTTAGCCGTCAGATGTCTTTTCATGTATCATACCAGAGCTCAGTAAATGACAAATCAACCCATTTGATAAAATCAACTAAGATTTTAGCAAATTCTTTTTAGTCTTGTTCTCGAATGGATTTTATCTAGTTTTGATAAAATCTAGTTTTGTATGGAGGTGTGATAAAATCACATTGTTTTTCCAATGGATTAAATCTAGGATTGATAAAGGTGTTTTGTAAATGATATCTAGTTTTGCTAAAATCCTTTGAGGATGTTAGATTTTATGAGATAAAATCTATTGGAAAACTCCTTAGAATTTTGGTTGATTTTATCAAAAAATATTGGTTTATTTTAGTAAATATTTTTAAAATATTATTTAATTTTATCAAATGAGGTGATTCTATCAAATGACAAACTCAGCAGAGAGTCATTGTTCTTGCAGGGGCATGATTTGTGTGTTTTCTTGGACCTTTTTTTTGTTCCTCGGTTGATGGCGTGTACTTTGAAGTGTTGCTCACCTTGTTTGGTTAGGGTCTCAAGACCCACCATGCATGATCCCCAATAAAATTTTCTTTATATCTCTCTTTACTCATTACCCCCAAAAACCTCCCTCAAAACCCAAACCAAACAAAGCCGCTTTAACTTATTTTAAGAAAACTTATTTAGTGTTGCTGCAACATCGTTAAGGGGTGTCGTAGGTCCATCCACCACCACACAATCATGTGCAACAATAGACGGCCCAACATTTGTGGAAACAAGCAGAGTCAATCAAACCGAGCTTTGTTGTGTAATACTGTTGTGTAATATTAGTAACTTATAGTCTATAGATCTATATTACATTACACAACGGTTTAGACAAAATGTTCTACATGGCATTTTCCTGTTTCAAAGATATCTCATTTATCTTTTAACAATATCTATAATCAGACCCAAATCTTATCTTATAGGTCAAGTTGTGTTTCCTCATCTTCCCTTTCTCTTTGACATCTAGTCCTGATAGGAAAATTTAATTTTTGAACTCTCTCTACTTTTTAAATAATTTTGGTTGTGAAATGGATATTATATTATAAATTTGACAAATCATAATGAAAAAATAAGAAAGAATCTCTTAATGATGCTTCAAAAATACATAATTTTTGTTGTGCATGAAACACTGAATTTTATTAAGTACTAGATGTTAGTAATTTGGTTTTCTTTTTTCTTTTTAGTTTGGATTTTTTTTTTAGTTTCACTTATTATTGACTTTCACAATCATGACAGGGGTAGTGGCATGATAGTGGCGGTGGCATAGCATTAGCCGGAATACTCGATGACGAGAGCATTGCAGGTAGTACTGTATAGTTGGTTAAATTGTCGAACTTTATCAAGTGCCCTTAGGCACGGCCGCACGGGCAAAGCGCTAGTAGTTTACTAAGGAACCTATAATTTGGGCTCGAACCCCCTTCGTTTATAAATCAACAAAGCCCTGTTCATTTACTGAACTAGCCGAGTCTATGTAAATGATTCAGGCTTTTTCGAACAGAGTCAAAGTGTTAAAATTGGCTTATTTAGTACGCATGCATAAAACAATTACTAAACTGGTTAAGTCGATCCAAGTCTCAGTAGCTTGATTCGTTTGGAGTGGTGCCCTGAGCACTAAATAAAATCTACTAGTAGGCTGTCGTTAAGATTTAAAAAATGTAGGCTTAACTAAAGTTTTGGTCCTTGAAAAATGCCTCTAGTTTTAATATCGTCCTTGTAAGTATTTTGGTGTCAATTTAGTTCTGGTAAAACCTTTGCGATTTCAATCTTGTCCTTTCCGTCCAATAGGTGACGGAAAAATCCTTTTTGGACTAACGGATGCCACTCAGACAAAAAAAGTCTTCCATTCACTTTAGGAATTGGCCTCTTGGAAGTGGCTATGCCTTGCGGGTGGCCCATTTTGAGGCTCGTGATCGATCTAATTTAATAATTTAATAATTGGAATCGTTCATTCGGTAGAACTCATTGAGAAAAATGATTATACATAGATGATATTGTTTGACTACAAATCAATGCCTAACAGATATAGAGTTATTTTATAAAAATTGAGTTGCGTACACTGTATTGAACCCGTTTTATGAAAAATAAATGTGTCCGGATTAACTATTGATTGGTATTCAAACAACATGATCTTCTACATGATTGATGTTCTCGACGAGTTCTGTAGAATGAACAATTTCGATCGTTAAAATAGGCCAATTATGGGCAGACCGCCCAGTGGAATCCTGATAATCAGTCCATTGACTTAAATCCATCCCCACTGCACCTCTACAATAACCAAATCTAATGCTATATACATCTCTCTCCATATAATAGAAAGTTTCAGAACATATTTACAAAATTCGAAGTGTTCATTTTTGTCGGTCTTGACATACATTATTTCTTACAAAAAATGCAGAAGTTTTATCCTAACATCGGTAGCAATTTATTTATTTTTAAATCGTTAAAATTATTTCCATTAATCAACAATTGCTTTGAAACAGGCCGCTATCGAAATCCAATATACTTTCCCTTTTAAAAAAAAAAAAAAGAGAAGATTTAATCTATTTAATTTTTTGCAAGAGTGATTATCATGAGCTATAAAATGAACGGCTAAGCTCCCATCCAGTTTTTCAGGGTTCAGTCCAACCGAGTTTGGGCCTTTGGAAAAGTCAAACATCACCATAAAAATAATAATAAGCCGAACATCGATACATGTGAACAAAATAAATTTTTATACAAGAAGAATGACATAACAAAAAATAATTGGGAACTGAAATGGTCTTATACAAATCAATTTTGTTCACGCAAGTGGCAAAACTCGAAACATATTAGTAGTAATTAGCACGAAAATAGTTTCATTTATTTAAAAAATCAAATACTGTTAGGACGTCCAAAACTCACCTTCTTCTCCGTTTGATCGGCGCTCGGCACAATCGACAGAGTTGGCGCAAATCTGGCAACAAGAGACAAAATCTCATTAATCAATCATTTCGGTTTTTCTTTCTCCGAGATTTTACAGAAGAAGGCGATTTTGGGATCGTGGGATTTTCAAGTGGGATTGGGGATTTATGGGGTAGGTTTTTTTGTCTGAGTGGGATCCGTTAGTCCACATAGGATTTTTCCGTCACCTATTGGACGGAAAGGATAAGATTGAAATCAAAAAGGTTTTGAAAGGACTAAATTGACACAAAAATACTTACAAGTACGATATTGAAACATTAGGCATTTTTCAAGGACCAGAATAGTAGTTAAGCCAAAACTGTATTGGAATGTATTAAAATGTACGAAAGTGTATTCAAATGTGTAAAAATTACAATGAAATAAATGTGTTTTTTTTTTTCTTTTCCCATATATATACTGTATGGGCCTACAAAACGGCGGTGGTGAGGCGGTGTTAAGAGTCTCTCTCTCTCTCATATGTGTATGTATAGAGAAAGTTCGAATTATTTTCTCTTTTGCTCCTCTGTTCTCTCTCTCTCTCTCTCTCTGCCGGCATTGAATTGCAGCGGAAATGGCCTCAGAGGAAGGGAAAAAGAAACCGGCGTTCGATTCCGAAGCTGCTTCGTCGCTGGTGAAGGACTTGAGGGATACGTTTGTCACTGGAAAAACGAGGAGCTACGAATGGAGAGCATCGCAGTTGAAGAGTCTGTTGAAAATGACCAACGATCACGAGAATGACATCATCGACGCCCTTCGCTCCGACCTCTCCAAACCTGTATTGGAAGCTTTCGTTGCTGAGGTTAATTTGTTTCTTTTTAAACTCTTCTCTTGTTTATCCTTTTGATTTCAATCATATATATACGTACATATTTGTGCCGTGTCAAGATCCATGGATGATCCACAAACTGACTTAAATAGTGGAACTGTTACTTATTTCGTAAACCGCAATGCATCAGTTTTGAGTTTTAAGTCAGTTTTGTAGAACAACCTGTCTGTCAATAGGGTGACAGTAATCGAAAGGCATGGAGCATGCTCAAGTTGATAAAAGTCAGTATAGGGTTGCATAATTTAATGGCATTTGGCGTAAGAAAAAAGTAGTCATATAAGTGGAATGAGCACACACTATGTGGAAGATAGAACATGGGAACTTCCACTGTTTGAGTTGCCATAAAGAATTTTGAAGAAATTCTAAACAAGCAATTACATCGCATCTTCACTTCCCTTTCCAAATGATTTTAGGGTGAGTTTCCGAATGGATTTTATCTAGATTTTATCAAGATTTGATAAAATCAAGCCTTAATTTTATCCATTCGGAAACTGAGTTGATAAAATCTTAAATTTTAGCAAAAAAGTTAAAAACCATGATTTTATCAACTCGGTGAATGGATTTCTAAAATCATTTTGATTTTAGAAAAATCTCATTTGAAAAACCCATTAATTTCTCAGTTTCTGATGGTAATCTATTTTTTTTCGTTTCTTTGTTTAAATTATGGGAAATAATCGTTTGAAAACATTCCTTTTTTTTGTTTCTTTTTTTTAAAGGGAAATAATCGTCACATTCCTTTTCTTTTTTTTACAAGTACATTTTTTTCTTTGAAATTCAATGTGTAAAATTTTCACTAAAAGACAAAAAAAGGGGTGTGGAAATTGCTATCCTTATAAAAAGTTGAACAAAAAATTGTTTCTGATTGAGGATTGAAATCTCGTCCGTCGTTGACAGCATTTAAGTAACTTTGAGTTGACATTGTTTTTTTAAAATTTAAACCAATTTACCGCTCCACCTTTGGACACCTCACACAATTCAACCTTTAAACTAAATACTTGATGAGAATGGAAGGATAAATTATATGGTAAATATTGTTAGTAGTTTCATACACTGATTTGTTTTAGAATATATTTGGTTGATAGCTAACCTGTTTTAGAAGAGTCTCTTAATCCCCTGATGGTTTTGGTGATACGGAATAGTCTTTTAGTGTCATGAAGCTTGTGGTGAAATAACTTCTTTGCCTGTTCTGTTGTTATTTGTAGTTAACGTTTTCATCCTCTGAATTTGATTGTTGTGTTCAAGCAGATTGCTGTGATTAAGTCCTCCTGTGAATTCATACTAAAAGGATTGAAGCATTGGATGATGCCGGAAAAGGTAATTTGCTACAAACTTAAACTGGAAAGTCTTATATAGTACCATTTTATCTTGAGAAACCTTCAGTCAGGGACTCAGGATTATAAAGGAAAATATTGTCCTATTTTTCAGGTCCAAACCTCAATGGTGACTTTTCCTTCATCAGCAGAAATAGTGCCTGAACCGCTGGGTGTTGTATTGGTGATATCAGCATGGAATTATCCTTTTTGTATGTTAAGTCCTTACATCTTTATTTCCCCCAACTAGTCAATTTACTTATTATAAGGTATAACCGCCCGCAGAAAAAGTAAATGGCACCTTTCTTGAGCTTTTGTCCCCTTCAGCAATTGCTTGCAACATTTACCTGTCGCACTTAAATCTTAATAATCCTCGGTGTTCCATATATGTTGTTCAAGTCCCGGTATTGGACCGTCCCTCTGGCCTCAAAGTCGATTTGGTCCAATTTGTAGATGTATACCCATTGTTTTAACAACTCAACTACATATAGTCTACATCATAATTTCTGCACTTGTTAATCTGGCATTTCCTTCCTTTTTGAATTCTGTAATTAAGAATAAATTACGTTGTAATAATATCTAGACCTTTCTTTTTCAGGTTTATCTCTTGATCCAGTCATTGGAGCTATTGCTGCTGGCAATGCTGTGGTTTTGAAGCCATCAGAAATTGCTCTGGCCACATCATCACTGCTTGCAAAATTGTGTGGGGAGTACTTAGATAGCTCTGCAGTAAAAGTTGTTGAGGGGGCTGTTCCTGAAACATCTGCCCTGCTAGAGCAAAAGTGGGATAAAATATTTTATACAGGTTCTTTACCCAAAACCTCCATTAATTTTACTTCTTATATATGAGGATGTTAGTCATGTCAAGATTTTATGTGGCCTGATAAGTTGAAAGAGTACATGGCTGACCTCATATTCTCTGAATCTTTTCTCAAAATTGCGAGAAATTTTGTTTTCAAGGTTATGAAAATGGGGAAATGGAATTTTCTGGACCACTGCGACAAGGTTTACAATCTTTTTTCTGTTGAGCTGCAAATTATGTTGGGCCACATCCATTTTATTTTAGCTTAGTTTTAACTTGGTTTAGTATACTTTCATGGTAACACATTGATGGAATGAATGGCATAGATGAAGATTTGAGCACAGGAGGCCCATGATGTCTCATTGCAAGGGATTTCATTTGAGTCTAATAAAAATTGTAAATGTGGGCTATATAAACATCAGTAAAACAAAGATTGATACGGAAATTAATGGTTTTGATGAGGTGGAACAGATGACTGGATTCATAGTATTAGTACCCACCAAAATAATCTGTCAGTATGTGGAAGTTCTGTTAGGCTGTGTTTGGATGGCAGGCATCTTAAGGGGGAATGATAATATGATTCCAAAACTCTAATAAGATTCCTGTTAGAGATTGTCCCACATTGGTTAATGACAACCTCAAAAACTAGTTTATAAGCCTGGGCGGCCTCTTCACTTATTGCCAATTGGTTGAGTTAATGCTTTAACATGGTATCAGAGCTTGGCTTTGGGAGTCTTTTGGACAAGACTTTCTTGATTGGTTGCCCCGTTATTTGTAACCTAAGCGCACCTTGTAGACCCCTATGTTATGGATTATTTGTTAATTTTGTTTACCTCTCCACATATGGGTCAGGGGTTGCACATGAGGGGGAGAGTTAGAGCTTGTCCCATGTTGGTTAATTACAACCTCCAAAACTAGTTTATGAGCCTGGGCGGCCTCTTCACTTATTGCCAATTGGTTTTGAGTGGATGTTTTAACAACTCTAGCCCTTAGAGGATTCCTCAACCTGGGCCACCTCCAAGCCCTATGGTCAATTTCTGAAGCAACTCTAGCCCTTAGAGATCTGCCCACATTAGTCACCAACCTATCTCCAAATCTGGTATACAAAGGCCCAAGAGGGTGCCCAGCTATCCAGCCATAATAAGTTGCTCTCCCTTTACCAACTTAATACTTGATAAGAGTTTGGCTCAACTTTCTGAGGCCAAGGATTTTCGTCATGGTCCATGAGGCATCACAAGGAATCTCCATGGTGCTCTCCCCAAGACCCGCATTGATTTTTTCCCCTGCTCTCTCTCAATTTTCCCTCCAATCCCTCTCTCTATTCCCGCCTTTTATTTTTCCCAATGTGTTGGCCTCTTTTAGTTTTTTCAATCTGTTGCAAAGCTTCGTTAGGATAAACCTAGTCCTCATTTTCACATTGGTAGCAGAGGTTATAGGTTTTCCAAATCATAGAGGTATGAATATTTTTTTATAGTCTTTGCTTGTGTTACCTGGTAGTAGGTTATTATGTAATTTAGTATTTTGATAGTCTACTGTTCTAATAGTTCACTTCTACAATGATGGTTCGACATTTTTAAAGTTGTTTACTGTTGGCATTTTAATAGGTAGATAATTTTTATAGTCTACTTTGTTTAACTGTTGATGTGCAGGAATTGTGATGTATGAAGATTTTAGTATTAGTTGTTGAGGGATGTTCTTGGAAAAGTAAGTAAAATGACATTCAATTCCTAAACTTCAAATGGTCAAACCAAACGCTTGACTAGGATCTCTTTTTTTTTTTTCCTTTATAACATTCCCTCATGAACCAAACACTTCGATATCACATCACTGTGAATGAGATTCCCATGAATAAGATACTCATTCCTAATCTTTGATTCGTGCCATCCAAAGTGAGATTATTGTATGCCGACTCCAAGAAGTTGTGCTTGGAGTCTGATTCTCTGGTGGAATGCTTGGTGGGTACCTAATTTTCATCGACGACCCGACCCCCCTTCTCCGTCCCGAGTCAGAGTCCTCTGTTCATTCATTTCTGCAAATTTAGGTGGAATGGATGTGGCAAGCAGCTGCTATGTTGATTAGGATGTTCATTAGACATGTTTGTAAAAGATACTCTCAAGCTCTCTATTACCAGGTTAATCTTCACCATGTTCTGGAACTGATTGATAAAAGGAGCTAGAAAGATTTTTCTTGCGAGGAGAACTAAAAGAATACTACGTTTGCTTGTGTTGCTTGAGACTTTAGTCCCCCTGGTTGAATATTTTCAATAGGGAACTTCCTTTTGAAATGCGCTAGCTGTGATTTTACCTTGAGTGGAAAGGTTGTATCTGAGCCTTGACGTAAGTGGTGGTTTGTTTTCTAAAGAAGTGGCCGGTTCATATATCAGTACATCATAACCGAAAGGGACTCTGAGGTTATACATGCTGTTGTAGCTTGTTTAGAGGTAGTAAGGACTAAGGTGCTACTGTGGGACAATATAGTTCGGCTGGAGGCTTGTCCATCTTTTGTTCCCCAAGATTAGAATGATTTAGCAGCAGATGCATTATACAAACTTAAATGAACTAGTCCCAAATATTTTATCATCAGTAAATTCTATCTAATTCTGGTATTCTGCTGTCTGCTTGAGAAGTATGCAATTCAGTTCATCATCTTGATGTTGCTTGTGTACACATTTTATTGTAAATCATTGGCTAGAATTAAATGATTCCTACATCCGCCAAGTAGGCAATGCTGAAGCTTTCAAAGGTAGCAAACTGCCACCTATTCATGTTTTTGAAAGAGAGAAACTCAAAAGCACTACAGATGGTATTCTTTTGCTAAACTTATGTTACCGTTCAGTTAGTTGAAGTAAAAAGATTTGCGGCTGAATAGACATTTACACATAGAAGGCATTGACTTGGGTAGTGGAATGCTCGACACCCAGTATAGGTTACGATCTATAGAATCTTTCCATTTTTTTATTTATGTAAAATCAAGTTACACTTTGCAGGCAATGGAAACGTGGGACGCATTGTAATGGCTGCTGCTGCAAAGCATCTTACACCTGTAACTTTGGAGCTGGGAGGAAAATGTCCCGTCGTCGTTGATTCTGACATAAATCTAACTGTATAGAGCTTTCCTCTTCTGGAACGACCTTTTCTTATGGTGCCAATTATCTTGCTAATTGTAAGTTATGGTGCCGCTAGCCCATGACATTATTGGGTTGTATGTGTTTGCCAGGTCACAGCAAGGCGAATTATTGCAGGAAAGTGGGCATTCAATAATGGACAAGCATGTATTTCTGCTGATCACGTTATAACTACCAAAGACTTTGCTCCAAAGTTGGTAAGGTTGCCTGTATATAACTACTATATTTTCCAATACATGTTCGCATTTACATATTTGCTTATTTGATGTGTGTTGGATTCCTTCCTACGGAATTCGTTTTACAGATAGATGCTCTGAAACTTGAGTTGGAGCAATTCTTTGGAAAGGACCCATTGATATCTGAAGACTTGTCTCGCATTGTGAATTCCAACCACTTTGTTCGCTTAACAAAGCTGTTGGACGAAGATAAGGTTTCTGGTAAAATAGTCCATGGAGGTTGAAGAAACAAAGACATGTAAGTTTTCTAATGCATACTTTTGTCAAGTTCATCAATTTTAAAGTTTAATAGAAAAACCGGATAAACCCTTCATACTATTCATGAGTATGTCAATTGTTGTAGAAAAATGGCTCCAACCATTTTGCTGGATGCCCCAAATGACTCTCTTATTATGAATGAGGAGATATTTGGCCCTCTGCTTCCCATTGTCACGGTAAACTTCTGGAAAGCCTCTTGGAGTAACTTTTGTTTGTTTTATGGAATAAAATGCTAACAAAAAATGGAGAAAAGTATGGAATAAAATGCTCTGATACAATGGTGATTCGTCATGCTAGACCAAGCTGTAGAGAGAATTTCCATCTAATATTCCACGGAAGATTGTGGTAATATGGAAAAATGCCCTCTTTCAGAATTTTGCTACATGAAAAGTTCAGGCGGACTCTTTCGGGGACTTGAGATGAATTTATCTAGGATGTTTCTTTATAGCTGGGATTCTCTTCTTCTTTTGTTCTTTTGGCCATGAATACATAGAAAGAAAGTACAGACACAAACTTTTTTGGTGGTTGCATTTTTTGTTTTTCTTCGATTTAATGGGGTAAAATATCGTGCTACCTTTTTTTTCATCTGTGTACATCATGACGACATTGTCCTGCATTTGGTTTGTTTAGGTTGACAGTATTGAAGACAGTTTCGATATTATCAACTCCAAAGAAAAGCCACTTGCAGCATATTTATTCACTAACAACAAGACACTCAAGGAGAAGTTCGTGAGGAATGTCTATGCAGGGGGTTTGCTCATCAATGATATTGCCATACATGTGATTATTCTGTCCTGAACTCATGCCACAAAATCCACACAGATTCAAATGAACATGTCCGAATACATTCTTGCAAAACTATATATATGTTAAACTCTAGGTCTATTCTCTATATATTGATATGCTATTCTCATTGTCACTGAGATTATAGATTGTCAGGCTACATACGTAAATTTTGAGTAGAACATAGAAAATGGCCCTGCTCTAGAAATAAGGATTCAAGGTTTACGAAGAGCATGAGAGGTTTTGGGGAAGGTTAATTAGCAACTTGAGGAAAGATAAAGGCTGGAATCTTAGGCAAAAACTTCAATTAGTAAACTGAAAAGAATCTGCTTTGATTGAAGATTGTTAGCATAATTGAGCAACACAACCTTGAAGCATTTGTTGAATTCATAATCTTTTTATACAGAGTCAGTTTTGTAGAGGAAAGACTGGAAAACCAGAAGTCTATCTTCGCTAGTGCTGCATACAGATTATCAGTACGGATTGGTGTAGCTCATTTGTATGTTTGTGTTGTAAAGGTCACGTAGCTTTACATGTATGTTTTGGTACTTATGTATGCACATGCTCGGAAGCAATAGAATGGAAACATGCACGGTGCACCAACATCTCCATGTACATGTTTATGTTCCATTTTCAAGCTATTTTCTCATTCTCAACCTCGATGGAACAGGTTACAAACCTATATTTACCATTTGGAGGAGTTGGAGAAAGCGGGATGGGTGCATACCATGGTAAATTCTCTTTCGACACTTTTTCCCACAAGAAAGCAGTTCTCTACTGAAGTTTCGCCGGTGATACACCAGCAAGGTACCCTCCATACACACCTGGGAAGCTAAGATTACTAAAGGCTCTGCTAAGTGGGAATATCATCGGCCTTATTCGCACTTTGCTCGGTTGGTGAAAAGACAAGTTCATAACTATCATTTCCCCTTAAACAAACACTCTTTTAAGTGGCTTACATGGTTTTTGTGGCAGTCCTTGTTGTTTGCTTTTCTTGACGTATTTGTTATTTATGACAATTATTTAACAGAGCCTTGTTCTCACACTGTTGTCCCAAATTGAACAATAACTTTAGACTAAAGGAAATGAAATTGTTTGCCTTTGTGGATGGATTCTTTTGGAAATTTTTAGTTTCTGTTTTGGTTTTTGTATTAGCAGAGTGAAATGCAAGGAAAGGGAAGGAAAGAGAGAGAGAAAATGAAGTGAGAGAATCTCCAGTTTTGTCCCCCTTTTTTGGTTGTATTACGAAAAATAGAAGAAAGATGAATAGGTCTCTATGGGAAAATTTTATTTTGTTTCTGTTACTGGTAAAGATATGAATGTGTATAAGTTACATTTTCTTTTCTTTGTTTTTTTTTAGAATCTTTAACAAAAAAACTTAATTATAAGTAAATATCAAATGGAATGTTTTCATTTGAAAACCATTCAATTCAGGCCCCGTTCAACCATTACACAACCGACTATTGCTTCCACCACCACAATTACCACCACCACCACGACGATTACAAACACATGACATTCATTAATAAAACTAAAAGAGAACAATTATAAATAGTTTAAGCTAAACTCATTTATCTTTATATCAAAAAAAATTTTAATTTAGCTCTTAATTTTTTTTTTGAATTTTTAATTTAGTTGGGAATTTTCGACAACAAAAGAACACAAAACAAACCCGAAAGTTAGTGAGTTAGGATTGGTTATTTAGACACGAAACACGAATACACAACACGATAACACGAAAAGCTAAACATGTCGGTTAGGAATGAGAGAATTGAAAGATGGATTGAATTTATGAAAAGAAATAACACGACACGAAGATGACA
>JADGMU010001328.1:0-27917 GCA_016920895.1 Vaccinium myrtillus | reverse complement strand
TGCAGAACAAGCCAAAACCAGCAACCAAACCCAACCCCGTCCCTAACCGTCCGGAGCCGCTGCCCGAAGGGGCCGCCGCCGTCGACTTGGTGGAGTTTGAGCCCGAAGCTGGCGGCGAAGGCGCGGGAGCCGCAGCTTCACTGAATTCCTTAGGAATCAAAACCTTATCCACTTCGTACATAGCCAACGGAAACTGCTGGCGCAACGGATTGTTGACCGGAGTCTCCACAATGTCAGTGGACACATTTACCTGATTGTTATTGCCCGAAAAGTAGAGCCCGAAAACGCCGCCACCGTCTTGGCCGGAGGCTTGGGTCCGAACGGGGTTGCTGACGGTTTGGAGGGCGGCCAAGGTGAGGTACTGGGGGACAACGTGGTAAAGCACGAGGATTACCTGCTGTTGGGTGGTGAGGTTGTTTAGGTATCCGGCGGGGAGGTTGTTGAAGGCGTTGTCGGTGGGGCAAAAGACGGTCATGCCCTGGTTGGAGTTGTTGACCTGGTTGTCGATCTGGCTGCCCACCTGGGTGGATGTGAGCAGGCGGATGAAGACGGTGTACTGGCCGTCTTTGTCGAGGATGCCGGTGATGTTGATTGCGGTGGAGGAAGAGGGAGCCGGGGCGGAGGAGGATTGAGCGAAGGTAAAGGGGGTGAGGAGGAGGAGGGTGGTGAGAGAGAGGAGGAGGAGGAGAGAGAGAGAGGTGTGGAAGCCATTGTGGTGGTGGTGGTGTAAGGGTAAGAGTTGAGGGGACGTGGTTTTATGGATGAGATGTGGCTGGGACTTTGCTGGAATGAGCTGGCTGTGGCTGCAGGTTAGATTTGAATTAATAAAAATTTAAATGAAACGGGTCCGTTGAATATATAAGTCAATTACTTAAAATCACACAATTTGCTATTATATATATAAGCAGGGGTGCAAACAGTAAGTTGGTGAGTTTTGTAGTGTTGAGAATTTTTCCGTTAAGTAAATGAATTTGAAAAATCAGCTCATTTCATTTCTTTTTCTTAACGAACCTAATTTACTTATCACGACTCCTTAAACGAATCCGAACCCATATAATTGGATGAGAACTTAACGAGTACCTCTCGTTAACTAAAAGAGCTCCCCTTGATCCCCTTTTTCTTTTTTCATTTTTTTTCTTTTTTTTTTTTTTCCTAAGACTTCCCCAACAGACTCTTAAACTTGATATTTATGTAATTTCACCTAGTGAAAAGCTATATAAGATGAATTGGTGCACAGTACCTCTCTAAAGGAGGAGGTGCCTAGCGAGGCACTGTTTGCCTACTTTCACGCTTTTAAACACTCTGCACCTCTACCTTTCTCATTTCCCTGGCCTACAATGCACCCTATTTCTCATTTTGTAATATTTTAAAGAGAAAAAAAGTCTACTTTGCCTTCGTTTTGCTTTGGTGAAATTTTTACCTTCAAGAACAAATATTTTCCTTCTCTCTTCTCCTCCCCCCTTGGGTTTCACTATCCTTGTATGACGATAGGAGGGAAAGGCCATAGTTCTAGTTCTAAACCGCTTCTTCCATACGGTAGGCTATGTTTGTTTTTCTCTCGTCTCTTCAGGTCAACGACTTGCCATCTGATCTGTGAAAGTTATGTCTCTTGTTTTTGTGAGAGTTATTAGTTTTGTCTTCGGACGAATATTTAGTTTACAGATCAGGTTCCTTTCAAACAATGTTGGTTCACAATTATATATGTGCTAACGGTGCTCAACTCTATAGAGGATGTCTTTGGGGGGCAACGCAGTAGCTTGTCAGATCTATACTTTTGGGAGTTTATTGGTGCGTTTATACTTAGTTAAGCCTATCTGATTGTCTGAGTATTTGTTATCTTCTATGTTTGTCCAACACTTTATCTCTTTTGATACTGCTAATTCTAGATATGAATTTCGACATATTGTGAGTTATGCTATTTGCATCAAGCTATGTCTGGGTTGGGGGTTAAAGACATCGATTACCATGTGATTTTCTCATTTTACATTGATTACATAATTAGTTTGGCTTTGTCCAAGAATTTTGTAATGATCTCCGTTTTGTGAGTGTTGCTGGGCTGTTATCAATATAATCTTCTTCATTTTGATCAGAAAAATGTGCTTCCTCTAGACTAACCGAAAAAGTAAAATAAAAGTGTTTATATATGGGCCCGAATAATAAAAATAAAGCTTAAGGCCCAAGTCTAGCGATAATTTTTTCTCCCCGAGTGATGAACTAGATAAAAGGCGTCCAAGTCCATATCCGTGATCCGAACGCTTATAGGCCAGGGTCACGGGTACCAGTTGCTAAGGTGCAGGTCAGACCCGCGTGACCCAAGGAGATACAACTCTCGTTCCCATGCATGGCCACCTTGCTCGTAATCACGAGTAACATCTCTCAAACGATTGGGACACACGTCATAAGAAGATTGGCTGCATGTGCTGGAGTAATGATGCTCGGTTACGTCTAACTGATGTGACCCGAATAGTTACCGTGCGCGACGTGTATGAGGATCTTGAAGGGCAAGTGAGACTTCACCTATAAAAGGTAGCTTGATCAGCCCAAAGAGATACGCACAATCTTACTCAAAACCCTATATCTGAATACTTCTCTCTTCTTCTTCAGTTACTAACTTGATCGTTGGAGTACCATCCCGGACTTCACGGTCCGGGTTGGTGCTAACGAGTTTGCTCAGTGTGCAGGAGCGAAGCTCGTGAGAAGATTCATTCCAGAAATCATTCCTTCTGATTTGAAGAAGATGGATTAAGATAATCCGACCACCACAATCTCAAAACTAATAAAAAAAAAGACAAAAAGAAAAAGAAAAAGAAAAAGAAAAGAGCCAATTAGCTTGGAAAAACAAAAGCTTAAGTAAACCTACCTATTCTCCACTTTCTTGTCCCCAACTCTTTCACATATATACAGTTCTGGTAAATTTGATGGTTTGTGTTGGTTGACTCCTAAAATAACATAGGTCCGGTTCGTCCAAATTGAACGGTAAGCACTAGTGGGCGGTGGGATTTGGCCTTCAAAATTAGTTGTGGTTTGTGGAAGCTGGCTTAGACACCTGAGATAAAAATTAAAAAAATAAAAATTGAATGGTCAGCACCATGGTCAAGTGACCCTTCTCACTTTAATTTCTCACAAGGATTTTAGATCGTTTGTAGCCAAATTTTGCAATTTTGACCCCTTAAAATTTTCATAAATCGCCCCAACTTGCTTAAAAGGTATAAAAATCTCAAGTTTTTTTCTTCTTTTCGAGGGTTAATAGTATTACAAATGAGGCCATCGTACATTATTTTCTAAATACAGTAAAATATTAGGACCAATTATAAAGCAAAAATACATGTACCACTGTATATCTACATTATAGTTGACCTCTTAATTTAGTTATTTTTTTGCATGAGCAAATAGAAAAAATAACTTGCATATAGATCTAATTTTTAACCCCGCTAACTTAAAATCCTGACTCCGGCCTGCTGGTCTGATACTTAACAAACTTCCTCTAAGCACAAATGTAGATGGTAGTGCATGTTTAATTGCTACTGCATGTGACCTACCTCACCTGTAATTAAAGCTAGCTAATGATCAAACTTAATTCAAATTGATCAATCGAGCTCCATCTCCACCAAACTTCATGTAGGTTCCTTCTAAGGTTGAACAGAACCACGTACACATCCGAAAGTCCAACCAAGTTTGCAACGATCCAATCTGGATTCATGTTAAATGTATTTTTTTATATGTTCATCAATCACCACTGACAACCAGTATATAAATAAGCCAATATAATTATATAAATACAAATATACAGGGGAGATACATATATATATTCTTAGATATATATAGCTTTCTGTAATGAAAAAGAAAAAATGTGTACTATATGTGACCATAGGATCGAGAGCCCCTATGGTCGGTTGGTCACGCCCAACACAATGGGGGTTCTTCGCTGGTTGTCTCCTCCCACCTAGATTGTCTCTTAAGAGAACAAGAGGCGCGTTATAAGGCTTATCTCAATTTTATCTTAAAAAAATTGGAAGAAGACGACCAGACTGATCGAAATCGTCTCGAGTTAGAACTAAAAGAAAAGGCAAGGGCTCATTTAAATTTCAAAAATTAGAAGAAGAAGGCCATACTGATCAGGATCGTCTCGATTCAGAAGAAGAAGAAGAAGCGAGAGCTTGTCTAAATCGTCTCGTAGACGAATTAGAAGAAGAGAAGATCTCTTCCGAAGAAAAAGAGAAGACCTGATCAAGATCGTCTTGATTCAGAAAAAGATGACCAGACTTATCAAGAGCGTCTCGATTTTCATCAAAGCGAGACAGTATTATCGAAGACTATTCAAACAACCATAGCTGAACTAAAAGGTTTTCCCTCAGCACTCGGGGTTCTCGATTTTCAGTTTATAGCGGGGACTATGAGATCCGTAGTCGGAGAACAAATTTACCCGTTTGATCGAGTATGCTACCCGAGAATTTCTACCTCTTATTATAGTGTGTGCTTCTTGGAGTGCACGTCTGCAAGTTGCATGCCATAGAATCCAAATTCATAGGAGGTGACACTATCATCATTTTCATTTCCTCATCTTGATCATCAGGAGAGGTACCAACCAACAACCTGCAGATAAATTTTATGTATGTCTATTCTAATGTACAAATGAAAGGTTTAAGCAGCCGCGGTCCTGCGCTCCCCCAAGACCTCTTGCGACCTAAACTGTTAATCGAACAAAGTGTTAGGATTTTCGGAACACCTGTTCAATTCTACAACACTCCTACAGATCTTGGGAACAATGAATCACCAAATGAAACCACAAACAGACGCGCGTAATAGAAAAACGGAAAAGAAAAACGAGACACAAGATATACGTGGAAAGCCTCAACGCAAGGAAAAACCATGGGAGCCACACCAGTCCACTATGAAATTGAAATCAAGAGTACAAGTCTTCTCGCAATCTCTTTGAGATGATCGTTTTCTCTCGCCTCTCTATGTTTTTCTCTAAAAACTGATAACCCTAATTATTACTAGCAAACTGCAAAACAAATAGGTCGGGCCCTATGACCAAAATTACACACCGAGGTCCAAACCCTAAAAGAGATTTCAATTTCGTAGTAGGTGACTCTGGCATCATTTCATGACCTTATCTTTCTTTTCTTCTCTTTTTTCATGAGATTATCTTGATCAAGAGCTAGAGGGACCAACCAACAACCAAGATAAACTTCTTGTAGCCAGGTCTATTGCAATATACAAATGAAAGGATATTGGCAGCTACACATACAAAAGCAAAAAAAGTCAGCCTTCCAGCTCATTTGTGCACTCTGCTAACTACTAATCATGGAGTCATGGAATTTCCAATTTTTGACTGCATATTGAGATTTGATCATTGGGTAAGAATGGCAGGCTGCTTATATTAGCTGCACAACATGAGCTCTCTCAAGGTGGAAATAAAACCCCTGTTATCTCCCAGCACTGCTACATACACAGAAAACACACCCAGAATTTATCCAGAATTTGAAAATCAATGGCCCAGATTCACTTGGAGTAAATCTGGGCCGTTGATTTACACTTTCAGAGTCAATTCTGGGTCCCCTTTCGGGGCACCCAGACTTACTGTATTCAATATGATGTGTTATTACTGCTATAGTTTGGACATTAATTAATACTGAGACTCTGAGAGGTTCATTGTGCCAAATAGTTCGGGTGTACGGCATTAGATAACGAATTAAATGACATGTTTTAAATTCATTTGGTTAATTATATGTTTAACAAGACAGAATCATGTGCATATCTCCAACATTTCGGGTCAGGATGTTGTGCACAAGCACAGCAGAGGAGGGGAAATAAAACTAAAAGCCATATGAGAGCAAATGCGGACCAGGAGATCGCCATTTTTGTCTAATTTGCGGGACCACTCTTCGATATGTTTACAAAAAAATCTAGAAGTGTCTTAAAAATATGTCGAAAATTGGGGGGGGGAGTGCAGGGCGAACACCCCCTAGCCATATGAGGTAAGGGAGATGGTTGGGAGTGAAGCTATGAAAGAAAGCGAAAGGCAAACAAAGATGGTAATTCAAAAAGCTAGCTTATTGATCCTACGACAAATAAACAATGCTACTTGTAGTGCATTGTATAACGTTATATGATGAGGTGGTTTATTGATCCTAAATTTTCTGGAGTTCTCATCGACCACAAGAAGGTTGGATATGACGTCTGTTTATTGATCCTAAATATAATTTTTTTTGTGGTAATTTTTTAGTTTTTCTATTTCTCTCATTGAGACGAATTAATAATTGACAAATGAGATAATTTTCAAAAAAAAAAAAATCCAACGTGCTAAGTTTTTCATTTGATAAAATCAACATTTGATAAAATCACCCACTTGATTTTATCAAATGGAAAACTTAAAGCCGAACCAGGCCAAGAATAATTCGTTCACAATTTATTCTTATTTCAGACTTCTGAAGCTTAGTTTGGGCTCTCTACATTTTGTTTTCTCAAGAAGTAAACTTATGCACTTTTGGGTCTCTCTAAAATGGTCAAAGATGGCCCACGCATATGTGAGAAACAAAGCCCATTATGAGCCCGTTTGGGAGCTTATTTTTTTCCCATTTTGCGATTGTGTATTATGACTTCTTAGATTATGATCAAAATAATTATGAATCTGTAAAGTGTTTGGGTATTGTGTCCAAAATAGATTTTACAACAGAACAGTGTTTGGTAGTATAATTATCAAAATAGATTATGAATTAATTTTTTACCATGTTGCCCTTAGTTATTTACCATGGTATCATTACATGCGTATGAATTACCCTTTGGTATCATACTTATCTCCAAATTTTATTAATGAAAATAGCTTTTCGAATAGATTTTGCAGTATCGTTTTAAATACTATTAATCAAAACATTGCTTCTAATATTTTTAGCTAAAATATTATTAATTAAGATATTGTTAGTAAAAATATTACTAAAAAAAGTTAGTTTCAATATGATTAATTTAAGTTTATTATAATTAAAATATTTCGAATAGATTTTGTAATATATACATTTTGCAAATATTAATTAAAATATTATTGGTTAAAATATCGTTTGCAATATTATTAATTAATATATTTCGAATAGATTTTACAATACATAGATTTTGCAGTTATTAATTAAAATATCGAATAAGGGTAGGGCTAATGTGGTCATTTCATCCGAAGGGTAAACCAAAAATGCAAAATGACAATCTAAAAGTAC
This sequence comes from Vaccinium myrtillus, assembly GCA_016920895.1. Taxonomy (NCBI): domain Eukaryota; kingdom Viridiplantae; phylum Streptophyta; class Magnoliopsida; order Ericales; family Ericaceae; genus Vaccinium; species Vaccinium myrtillus. Next base: position 20,709 of record JADGMU010001328.1, on the reverse strand, counting down.
CTCAAGGGCTGCTTATCAAATTGTGTTTGCATTGTGTGGTTTTGAGAATGCATTATGTAGAATTCATTCTTATAATGGGGCTCCCAAACACGGAAGTAAGGACCCTGAAGTGCAACAGATTAGGCCCATCGAATATTTGAACTCTTAAATAATTTTAAAATAATTATTCAAGTGGTCTTGGAGAAAATTAGGCCCATCGGATATTTGCACATAATTGATCTAATAAATTTGATTTTCATTGAATTCAGGACCCTATATTTCAAAATAATCTTCAAGAAATGTTATACAATTGTGCGCTTGGTAAATCATCAATATGAACCGTAAGTGTCCTAGGGCTCGTTGAGAAGAGCATTTTCCTCCTAATATAGCAATTGTGGTCGTAAATCTAAAAAAGAGTCTTTTTGTTCCCAAGGATTTTCACCAAAAATGTTTTTATTTTATACGGAATCTCCTTAAAAAAAAAAAGATAATTTAGAAGGGCAAGCATGACAACGAGATCCATTTTTCTTTCTTTCGATAGTAAAAGAATTATCTTGATTGGACGTTGATAGGTATTAAAACACTAAAAAAATGAATTATTTGATACATTGTTACCACCACGATCACCACTCCATTGTCGCCACCACACCACCACTAACGTGACTCCATCATCGCCATGACCATTACTATTTCACCGCCACCACGACAACCACCCCCACTCCATCGTCGCTGTCGCTGCCACCACTACTCCATAATTGCTACAATTACCACCACCACCACTACTCCAATGGCATCACCACTATCACCACCGCCACCATCTCTCCAACACAACCATCACCATTTCAACCATCATCATATCTCTGTCTTTCTTTTATATATGTTCCACCCCAAAATTCATCGAAACTTCTTCACTTCCTCGACTACATCATTGCTCGTTATCGTCCTCACTTGCATTGTCGTCTCTCCACCACCACCACCTTCGCTATCCTTCCACTGTACCACTCTGTTACAACCTTCCCCACACCACCTTTGTTATGACCATCACCGTCACACTACCAACTGCTACCACCACCACCACAACTATTACCACCACTTCTCCATCACTATGATTACAAACACTTGACATCTAGTAATAGATTACGTAAATGAGAATAATCACATATAATTTAATTTATATTTAACAAAATAATTATTTTTATTCAGCTCTTGATATTTTTATCAAACAGCTTTTCTTCTTAAATGTTAAGTATTTAGTACTTAATTTTTCATCATTCAATTTCAGTTTTTCGTTTTATCAAACAACACCTTAGTAAGGCTGTAAACTCCCATTACACTATGAAGTATCATACATAACACAAAATTAGCATTATTCATATCCTTCTCTTCAACAAACTTCGGGTAATCTGTCCTACTCCTTATTCGAATTCGCCAAGCTTCTCTTCTGGTCATAGCTATTGTCACTAGCTTCCTATCTCATCTAACTTATCCTTTATACTAGCTTCAACATCCACCACAATAGGTTTACAATATCTATATGAGGTTGCTCATCATCCTCAAAGACAATTGTATCATCATTTATAAAGTCCTCAAGCCCGCTTATACTATATTCTTCCCCTTCACTCTCACTCCCATCTTACTCATAATCAGAGTCACCAACATCATGTTTCTCTGATTCTACTCTTTTTGTATGTGTGGCCCCTTCATCAGGAGTAGTTGTTACCAAATTTTTACTAAGAACTTGAATCAACGGAGGAATTGTAAAGTGATCGCTGGAATGTGGGTGGAAAATAAGGCGGCGTTTAGTTCCTTACCGTATTTCAGCATTTCTTTGGAAACAAACATAGTAATGTGGAGTGAATGGGGTAGAAAATTTGAAGATTAACAAAAAGGGACTTTTATTGATCTTCAAGTAGAAAAACTTAATCGACAGGGTATAGCCTCCTAATCGACAAAGTACAAATTTCTAATAGTTACTTCTACTCCTAGATAAAGAAAAGATAAAGGCCTGTTGGCGATTGTGTGTCCTTTTGAAATGAAAACCTATCTTTGCTTAAATAGGCCCTTCCTTGCTTTTGAATTTCCCTCCATTAGTCCCTTATATGACAGTTTCCTTTTCTTCCAACATGCCCACGTTGCAAAACTGCTCCCCAGATCATGGGACACCTGGAATCACCCTCTTCTGTCTCGTATTGCTTGATCGACGGGAAAAAACCTGTCATATGTTAGCCAATCGACAGTTTAATATCCTAACTAAAAACCTTTGTGCAACTTATTATTTCAGTCGATTGGGCCATTAACTTTAACTTATTTATTTCAGGTACCCTTATAGGACCTTGTTATTCTAATTAACATACTTTTGATTTATGCCCCGCGTCAACCAATCGACGGTAGATAAGAAGATCACAGATATTGAGCAAACAATGCCCCCCTTATTTAGTTGAGTTAAATCAATTAACTCAAGTAAATAATTCCCTAAAAGTATGTGACCAACACATGGGTCTTAAACGGATATATCCCCTAATGTAAAAAGTTAGGGCACACAGTTCATTTTCTTTTACTCTTTCTTTGAGCACTGCAATTAGAGGTGTCAAACGTGCGTGCCGTGCCGTGCCATTCAACTTCCGTGCCAACCGTGCTTCGTGCCGTGCCTATTTACTTCATCGTGCCATGGCGTGCCGTGCCAACCGTGCTACGTGTCGTGTCGTGCCCATTTACTTCATCGTGCCATGGCGTGCCGCGCCATGGCGTGCTACGTGCCGCGCCATGGCGTGCTACGTGCCGTGTCGTGCCGTGCCCGATTAGTTAATCGTGTCGTGTCGTGCCGTGACGTTGACTTACTCGTGTTGTGTCGTGCCGTTCCTTTTTTTTATCGTGTCGTGCCGTGCCTTTTTGTCGTGTCGTGCCTTTTTGTCGTGTCGTGTCGTGCCGTGCGGTGCATTTTTTTAGTCGTGCCGTGCGTTTTTTCAGTCGTGTCGTGCCTTCTTATCGTGTTACTAGGGATTGTCCGTGCCTAAAGGCACGGCGCGACATAGTTTGACCTCAACTTAATAAATTGTCGTTTTGATATTTACTACTATTTATCACATTAAATAACTCAGTACTATTGTGCAACTTAAGAATAAACTTTTGACCACGCCCAACAATGATTTCTTAAAAATTACAAAGCTCAAGAACAAGTATTGGTGGAACGTGTAACTTATGTCTACAAAAACAATCTTTCTATGATAGGATATAAGTATTCACCAAAAGAACTTCCACCATCATTATCAAAATGATTCCCAATTTTTTAGTTTCTATCGCAAAGTTCAGAACACTAAGTGGCCATGTGCCAATCAGATGCAATTCAATAAAAGAGGCAAGCATCAATACAATACCTGCACAAGATGAATGGCTGTGGAATTCATACAATACCTAGTGAGATAGTGACTCCTCGATGGCTTTCCTTGCTCCATTACTATCTCAGGGCACTAAAAAATTTCAATGCATGACCTGAATCCATAAACGAATACCCAAAAAATTAAGCGGAATAAATAATTTCCAGACGAATACCCAAAATTGAAACTCGATCCTTCCCTATTTTATACCAAAATCAAACCGAAAGCCCTTCAAACCAACCTTTGTCTAGGCAAACCAAAGCAAAATTGAGTAATAATCTTGATTCAGGTGAGTTTTAACGATGATAACCAGGCACATAAGTTTGCATCCAGTGATTCGTAGCCATCATATCGTGTATGTGTTTGCATTTGACAATACACAAGATCTCAGTGAATGAGAATGAGGAAAAGTTTAAAATCTCACCTTACCCTGAAAATTTTCCAGTCCTGGGGTAGTAACCGGTGAAGATTTGCAGCCCTAATTTCTGCTCACAAAGAGGAGAGAAAACCAGACTCGATGGATGGCAGCAGTTGAGGGAACAAAAGCTCATGCTCGTTGTCTATGATCGTCTATGGCGGTTCAGAGAGAGAGAGAGAGAGAGAGAGAGAGAGAGAGTTGGTTCACGGAGGGGGACATTGAGAGAGAGAGAGAGAGAGAGAGAGAGAGAGGCCACCGATTGTGGTTTAAACAATTAGGGCTAATCCTTAATTCCCTGTGGAGGGAAAATTATCCCGCGGAAACAAAACACCCTTTTTGACATCCCGGGAAAACAAAACAAATCACCGATTGTGTGTGTGATTGTGTGTGTGTCATGTGCATGACATTAATATGCATACAAAATCCTCGTAAATTTACAACGCATCACTCGAGGGTCTTTCGGGTTTTTTTGGGAAAATCGGAACCGTCTATATTTTTTGAAGGAGGGAATATATTATTCATGTCAAAAATTAAGTAAATTTATTATCTTTGTATGCTCGATCGAAGTTAACAAATATTTTCCTACTAATGATTCCCACGTCTCGAATCTCCCGATGAAGGGGCTTTCAAAATCCGATTGACCCAAAATTTGGCGAGGTTTATTAAAACACCAAGAAAAACAAAATAGTAGGTGTGGATCGTCATAATTGTGTTGAGATCGTGTGGCTAACGTACATTAGACTATAGCAGTATATATTGGTTCATAACTAAGTATGTTCAATGTATAACATTGAATGGTGGATACTAGTTCGTTTTCTTGAATGTCTGATCTAAACCAATACGATTTAACATCTTATCAATTCTACCATTCTCCCCGAAATTGATGATCATCCGATGTCGGTAACCACACGATCGAAACGCATTCAGTGCTTCCAGTGGCATTTGAACACTATAATGCACCAATTAAAGGCCATCTCATCTATTTCTTGAAAATCTGAACCGGTAGATGTGTTTAACACGTGTTTTTAAGGTCCTATGACAGGATTTGGCAAAAAAAAACTACCCAGAAGGGCGTGACGGAGCAATTTTTCATATAGCGATTTTATGAAAAACTGCTCCGATCAAGCCCTTCCGGGTAGTATTTTTTGCCAAATCATTTCATAGGACATTAAAAACACATTTTAAACACATTTAACGGTTCAGATCGTCGAAATGTTATCCGAAAATTAGAGTTTGAGGTCTGAATTTGTACACCCAGCGGGATCCTTCATAATTCATAACTTCATATCATATGAAGTTTAGCTTATTTTAGTTAAATAAACTTAGTATTTGATTAATTTCTATTATTTATTAATTTCTATAATTTAATTTCTACAATTTTTATAATTTAATTTCATAATTTCTATAATTTAATTTGATAACTTCTATAAGTTCCATAATTTAATTTCTATAATTTGATTAATTTCTATTATTTATTAATTTCTATAATTTAATTTCATAATGTCTATAATTTCTATAATTTAATTTGATAATTTCTATAATTTCTATAATTTAATTTCTAAAATATCATAATTTCCCAAAATTGATATTGTTTTTTTTTTCAAAATATTTATTAGATAAAAGGCAATGTATAATGTATATCAGTATATGTGTGGAGTTTGTGGACAGTGTGGTATAATTTGTTTTTCATGTTTGAATTTTGATTCAAAATTTATTAATCATATGAAATATTTTACAAGCTTATTTTATTTTTTTTTGTCCAAACTCTCTCTCTACAAAAATTATTATTATTATTTTTAATTATTATTTTTTTGTTCATGACTTAGCGACTTACTTACAAGTTGCAAAACACTATTTTTTTTTTCACAAACAAAAAAACGTTATTTTTTTTTTCAAAATCTTTATTAGATAAAAGGCAATGTATCAATTCGCGGAGGATCCTGTCAAGGATCCCGGAAATCCCGGATTGAAGCATTTTGAAGCCTTTAAAAGATGTTTTTGCATCATCCGAGCCGTCCAATGTGTTCAAAAGGTGTTTTCCAAGGTCTACTCAAATCTTCAAAAAAAAAAAAAAACCGGGAAGGGCTTGATCCACGCAATTCTTGGCAAAAACGCATATTTACAAAATTGCGTGGATCAAGCCCTTCCCGGTATTTTTTTTGAAGATTTCAGCGTGACCTTGGAAAACACCTTTTGAACACATTGAACGGTTCGGATCATGAAAATTTGATCCGGAACTATGAGTTCCGGACCCAAGGGTCCCGGACTAGAGAGTTCCTCTGTATCAATTATCAAACATGTCAAAAAATATTTTAAAAGCTTATTTTATTTTTTTGTCCAAACTCTCTCTCTCTCTCTCAAAATTAAAATATAAAATAAAATAAATCAATAAAATTTTTGTAACTTCTTTTTCCCTCTTCTTTATTTTTTTGTTCATGGCTTAATTTTTTTTAAACTTCATATAAATATATAATTCACTAACACACAAGTTACACAACCAAAAAATAATTCTTTTTTTATTTTTGTGATTATCAAAAAATACATACAAATAAATTATTTAACATTTTTTTTTTGCCTTGTGTCGTGCCCGTGCCGAGCCGCCGTGTCGTGCCGTGCCCGTGCCGAGCCGTCGTGTCGTGCCGTGCCAGGCCAACTTCCGTGCTTGTGTCGTGCCATGTCCGTCCTACTTCCGTGTCGTGCCGTGTCGTGCCAACTTCCGTGCTCGTGCCCGTGCCGTGCCTCGTGCCACATTGACTTCTTACCGTGCCGGTGTCGTGCCCGTAGAAGACCGTGTCGTGCCGTGCCACGTGCCACCTTAGCCTGTGCCGTGCCCGCTCATTTCCGTGCCCATGCCGCACCGCGTGCCAACTTATACCGTGCCGTTCCGTGCCGTGCCAAGATTTTACCGTGCCTCTGGCGTGCCGTGTCGCCTCCCGACGTGCCGTGCCCGTGCCGGCCCGGCCCGTTTGACACCTCCAACTGCAATGGCGCGCAAACGAAAAGCTGCATCTGATTCTTCACTTCCAACAAAATGAACAACAAAGAAATTAAGTTCTCCACAGCCAAAGGCTTCAACAAAGAACCATCCACCCAGATATCCTCAATGCCTACGAGAGGCAGAAAACCAGGTGAATAAAACTTTTATCCCTATTGAGGAGGTCCCAACCAACTTCATACTTGGTCCTGCATATCATCCTACTCACCAGATGAGTTACCTACATATTACCCCGTAAATTATGACGAACCTTTTCTTCTTGCACTTCCAGGTCTCCATCGAAGTGGTTGGGAAACTAGGGGTCACATTCGATCATGGCCCATTGCCTTCCCTTCTTGGGTAAAATGGGTCAATCGAATGAAAAGATTTCTTCAATCTTCTTGTCGAGACATGCATATTTATGAAGCAATTGAACTTTCCACACAATCTTACGAATGTAAGCCTCACCTAATTGCTGCTGCTGCATGTTTTTGGTCAAAATCTTCAAATGCCTAATTTTTCCTTATGGGCCTATGTCTCCTACTGTTTTGGACATTATACACCTTACTAGTTTGTCCTGTTTAGGTGAGGAAGTTAATGCCGCCCTGGATCATCAACCTTATTCTCCTCTTTTTGATGAGTCTAGTGGTCCATGGAGTTATTCTAATTTTATAGCCACATTCAATGGATCTGACAACCAAGAACCTTCATTTCTTGAGAAAATTGCTTTCTACATGTATTGGCTCAACAAGCATCTTCTGTGTGTATCTGGTGTGAAAGTTGTCAAGGAATATACTTGATTGGCAGTATGTCTAGCACAAGGCATTAGACTTGCTCTTGCACCTTTTGTATTAGGTACACTATATAAAGGACTGTATTCTTTCATTCAAAGAAAAATAACCAGTAGCTGTGGTGGCCCCTTCTGGATTTTTCAGGCATGGCTATATGCCTATTTCCCATCTGTTAAACCTTTGAGTTATTTTCTAAAAAGGCAAGATGGTGAAGTTTGTATGCTGAACACTTTCTGTCTTATGAGCCACGACATGAAGATGCTTCATTTAAGAGATATTTCAAGACTTTTTTATGAGTCTCAAGTTGAAGACTAACCAGCTTGGCTCCCTTTCAAGGAATGCTCATATTCAGCCTCTGAGTGGCTGCAACCATTCTTCAACTTGACTGTTCCAGTACCCCTTGTAAATAGTTTTTGGGCAAGCATCCTAATTCCAAGATTCATCTCTTTTGGATTCTCTCCTTCAACATCCCAATTCTCAAACTGTAGCTTTGAGATATACCTTCCAAACCAATGTGCCAGACAATTTGGATTGATTCAAGGTATTCCCATACCCTTCACACATCCAAGAATCAAAGATTTGATTGGGATTAAGCCAGTAGTAACTGATATCTCTGTAATCAAGGAATTAGTTGGACACTATCAAGCAGCCACAATATCTTTCAAATTTCATAGCTTTGTGGTTGGACCTTCATCTTCATCAACCTTTGCTCTATGGTGGGAAATTGTTAAAACAACAATTTTCACTAAGGATGTGGATAATTGCCTCATGAGGCTTGATCCTGACAACACCCATACCGTATCTTCTACCAAATTAGGTATATTGTAACCTTTAAGTTCGGTAATCTTTAATTTACTGTTTTGTTTTTTATCATTACTTTTATTTTGGTTTTTCTTATATAGCCCCAACTCCTAAAAAGAAAGCTGATTCCAAACCTGTTCAAGGTCAAATTTCTGGAAAAGATAAGAAAGCAATGTTTGCTGGAGACCTTTCCACCTTGGAGACAACATCAAAGAAATCTCAAGCTATCCCTCAAGGTTCTCTTTTCATGGTTGAAACTATAAAAAACTATTGCTCAATTGTTCGACAGGAGGAAACAAACCAAAAAGGGGAAGCCAAAGATTTTGAAACACTGGGAACTTATATGAGGGTATGAATTTACTCAACCTGCCCTCTTTTGAATTGTGATTTGATCTGTTTTCCACTAAATTATTTTCTGTTGAACTTCTTTTGTGCAGAAATCCAAAAGAAAACTCATGTTTCCAACTGAGTTAGAAGAAAACAATGGTCATGATAAAGGCTCATCCACTAACTTATTAAGTGTTATTAGCAAAGTGAGTGCTCCAAAAAGCTCTCTACTCAAAACTACAGAAGTACCACTTGATACAACAATCCTAGAGAAGGTTACAGATTCAAAAGAAATAAATGAACCTGTAGAGGTTTCCAAATTTGATTTAAGGATGCCTGATAAGCCTATGGATGAGGCCATCAATATTAGTACTGATGCATCTGTCTTTGAGCCTATTTCTCAAGCATCCATTTTGCCTCCAATTCAAGATGAAGCCCAAGTAGTTCATGCTGTTGACACAAGGCCAACAATTGTTGATTGTGCTTCCTTTCAAGAAGAACCATTTCAAAGAAATGTCAAGGCACTGGAAGTTAAACTGCCTCATCCCAACCTCCAGGGTCAAAATAAATTGCCTTCACAGGGTAAGGAGATGACTGAAATGAATAATAGAGGCCCTGAAACTCCTGTCATTACTGTGTTAACAACTTCAAAGGGTGAGGAAACACCCCTGATTACCAACATCGATCCCAATCTTGACTCTATTCATATTGCTGAACTTCCTTCAACAACTGAGATGGTCAATATCCAAGAACCTCCAAGAATTAAGGAGACCTCATCTGCTACAAGCCAAGGTCTAAGGACGACAAGTACTCCCATGGCTTCTCCTTCCTCAGTAAATGAGGTTATCCCTGACCAAATTAAGTCTCCAATTTCTGATTTTGACCTCATGTTGCATAAAGCTAAGTCCTTTTCTGAATCCTTTTCAAAGTCTATTTCTGACTTTTCAGAATCTCTTACACCTCCTGCCTTTTACCATCTCAGTCAAGAGGCTAAAGATGAAGTAAAGTCTTTTTTTAAGATGTTGGAACTTCCTTTGGCTGAGATTGCCACTAATCATTCTACAACTTTTACAAGTTGTGTCTATCAACTATTAGCAAAGAAAGTTTTTCCATTCCAAAAACAATTAGGCTTGAAGCATTTGAGTCAAGCCTAAGTGAAAGTCTGAGCCTAGCAGCTTATTGATCAATTTGCCCATACCTCCAAGCACCTAGATACATTGGGGAATACCATTCACCAACTCAAGGGTAGGCTACAACAAATTGATGTTGAAGAGAATGAGCTGCTAAATCGTTTGAACAACCTCAGAGAAGAGAGAAAGTCTATACTAGCACAGAAAGAGGTCATCAACCAAGACTTGTCTAGGATTACTCATGACGAACAAAGCATTCAAGCCATCACTTCCGTTGCCAAGGCTGATGGTTTCTCTGATGATAAACCCGATATTGCTCCCTTACTTGAGAACCCTGATTGGTTCCAAGAGTTAGAAAAGTTGAGGTATGCACCTCTTCTCTCCCACGCCAATGTGGCTTATTCTCTTTATCACTGTGATGAAACATTGGGTTCCTTTTACTTTCTGTTTATCAACGTTCGACCTAACCTTTTACTTTCTGTTTATAAACACCTGTCGATAGGGTTCCTTTTAGTAGGAAAATTCTAAAATTCTGTAATTTAATCTTATTGAGTGTCTAACCACTAAACGCCTTTAAATTCAAATTATAAATAGGCATTAAAAAGGCCCGCCAATTTGACCCTTACACTTCTTGGCAGTAATGGAGATCGTGGGGATTAACTATCTGAAAACTCAACCGTTTTCTCCGCTCAGATCTCTATAAATTAGACCCTTATTAATCCATTGTTTTTACACGTCTTCTAACCAAATTCCATTCATTCTACTTCTCTCTTTTAATAATGGAAACCTTCAATCAATCTTCAGAAAACATGGAGATTACCATGCCAACACTTTCCATACCACCTGAAGAAAAAGTGGTTCATCCTCTATGGACCAAATCAATGGTCCTTTTCTCCTATCCATGACCTCTTCAGGTGGGATAATTTTACCATCGAATCCTCCTACATCATGGGGCCTTAAACTTCCCACAGAAAGGGTTGTTGTGAGGATGGAGGCCCCTCCTCTGTATCCTAACTCTTGTGTTCGACGGTCTCATGTGAAGGTGAGTTACCAATTTCCTTGGGTTAGGGAAGAACCAAAAGCCATGCTGCTTGATTCCCTTCTTTCCTCAATCTACAAGCCTATGCCCTTTCAATTGGCTGAAGCTGGTGGCAAACCACATTTGAAAAACCATAAGTCCCTCTTTGAGAGAGCAAAAAATCAACGAACCTACTGGATGGAAGTAGTTCGGAAACCCCACTACCCTGATGGTTTCTCTGATGATAAACCCGATATTGCTCCCTTACTTGAGAACCCTGATTGGTTCCAAGAGTTAGAAAAGTTGAGGTATGCACCTCTTCTCTCCCACGCCAATGTGGCTTATTCTCTTTATCACTGTGATGAAACATTGGGTTCCTTTTACTTTCTGTTTATCAACGTTCGACCTAACCTTTTACTTTCTGTTTATAAACACCTGTCGATAGGGTTCCTTTTAGTAGGAAAATTCTAAAATTCTGTAATTTAATCTTATTGAGTGTCTAACCACTAAACGCCTTTAAATTCAAATTATAAATAGGCATTAAAAAGGCCCGCCAATTTGACCCTTACACTTCTTGGCAGTAATGGAGATCGTGGGGATTAACTATCTGAAAACTCAACCGTTTTCTCCGCTCAGATCTCTATAAATTAGACCCTTATTAATCCATTGTTTTTACACGTCTTCTAACCAAATTCCATTCATTCTACTTCTCTCTTTTAATAATGGAAACCTTCAATCAATCTTCAGAAAACATGGAGATTACCATGCCAACACTTTCCATACCACCTGAAGAAAAAGTGGTTCATCCTCTATGGACCAAATCAATGGTCCTTTTTCTCCTATCACAGCCTCTTCAGGCTGGGATAATTTTTTACCATCGAATCCTCCTACATCATGGGGCCTTAAACTTCCCACAGAAAGGGTTGTTGTGAGGATGGAGGCCCCTCCTCTGTATCCTAACTCTTGTGTTCGACGGTCTCATGTGAAGGTGAGTTACCAATTTCCTTGGGTTAGGGAAGAACCAAAAGCCATGCTGCTTGATTCCCTTCTTTCCTCAATCTACAAGCCTATGCCCTTTCAATTGGCTGAAGCTGGTGGCAAACCACATTTGAAAAACCATAAGTCCCTTTTGAGAGAGCAAAAATCAACGAACCTCTTTGGATGGAAGTAGTTCGGAAACCCCACTACCCTGATGGTTTCTCTGATGATAAACCCGATATTGCTCCCTTACTTGAGAACCTTGATTGGTTCCAAGAGTTACAAAAGTTGAGGTATGCACCTCTTCTCTCCCACGCCAATGTGGCTTATTCTCTTTATCACTGTGATGAAACATTGGGTTCCTTTTACTTTCTGTTTATCAACGTTCGACCTAACTTTTTACTTTCTGTTTATAAACACTGTCGATAGGGTTCCTTTTAGTAGGAAAATTCTAAAATTCTGTAATTTAATCTTATTGAGTGTCTAACCACTAAACGCCTTTAAATTCAAATTATAAATAGGCATTAAAAAGGCCCGCCAATTTGACCCTTACACTTCTTGGCGTAATGGAGATCGTGGGGATTAACTATCTCAAAACTCAACCGTTTTCTCCGCTCGAGATCTCTATAAATTAGACCCTTATTATTAATCCATTGTTTTTACACGTCTTCTAACCAAATTCCATTCATTCTACTTCTCTCTTTTAATAATGGAAACCTTCAATCAATCTTCGAAAACATGGAGATTACCATGCCAACACTTTCCATACCACCCGAAGAAAAAGTGGTTCATCCTCTATGGACCAAATCAATGGTCCTTTTTCTCCTATCCATGACCTCTTGGTGGGATAATTTTTTACCATCGAATCCTCCTACATCATGGGGCCTTAAACTTCCCACAGAAAGGGTTGTTGTGAGGATGGAGGCCCCTCCTCTGTATCCTAACTCTTGTGTTCGACGGTCTCATGTGAAGGTGAGTTACCAATTTTCTTGGGTTAGGGAAGAACCAAAAGCCATGCTGCTTGATTCCCTTCTTTCCTCAATCTACAAGCCTATGCCCTTTCAATTGGCTGAAACTGGTGGCAAACCACATTTGAAAAACCATAAGTCCCTCTTTGAGAGAACCAAAAATCAACGAACCTACTGGATGGAAGTAGTTCGGAAACCCCACTACCCTGATGGTTTCTCTGATGATAAACCCGATATTGCTCCCTTACTTGAGAACCCTGATTGGTTTCAAGAGTTAGAAAAGTTGAGGTATGCACCTCTTCTCTCCCACGCCAATGTGGCTTATTCTCTTTATCACTGTGATGAAACATTGGGTTCCTTTTACTTTTTGTTTATCAACGTTCGACCTAACCTTTTACTTTCTGTTTATAAACACCTGTCGATAGGGTTCCTTTTAGTAGGAAAATTCTAAAATTCTGTAATTTAATCTTATTGAGTGTCTAACCACTAAACGCCTTTAAATTCAAATTATAAATAGGCATTAAAAAGGCCCGCAAATTTGACCCTTACACTTCTTGGCAGTAATGGAGATCGTGGGGATTAACTATCTGAAAACTCTACCGTTTTCTCCGCTCAGATCTCTATAAATTAGACCCTTATTAATCCATTGTTTTTACACGTCTTCTAACCAAATTCCATTCATTCTACTTCTCTCTTTTAATAATGGAAACCTTCAATCAATCTTCAGAAAACATGGAGATTACCATGCCAACACTTTCCATACCACCTGAAGAAAAAGTGGTTCATCCTCTATGGACCAAATCAATGGTCCTTTTTCTCCTATCACAACCTCTTCAGGCTGGGATAATTTTTTACCATCGAATCCTCCTACATGATGGGGCATTAAACTTCCCACATAAAGGGTTGTTGTGAGGATGGAGGCCCCTCCTCTGTATCCTAACTCTTGTGTTCGACGGTCTCATGTGAAGGTGAGTTACCAATTTCCTTGGGTTAGGGAAGAACCAAAAGCCATGCTGCTTGATTCCCTTCTTTCCTCAATCTACAAGCCTATGCCCTTTCAATTGGTGAAAGCTCGGTGGCAAACCACATTTGAAAAACCATAAGTCCCTCTTTGAGAGAGCCAAAATCAACGAACCTCTTTGGATGGAAGTAGTTCGGAAACCCCACTACCCCGATGGTTTCTCCGATGATAAACCCGATATTGGTCCCTTTACTTGAGAACCCCGATTGGTTCCAAGAGTTAGAAAAGTTGAGGTATGCACCTCTTCTCTCCCACGCCAATGTGGCTTATTCTCTTTATCACCGTGATGAAACATTGGGTTCCTTTTACTTTACATTTATCAACGTTAGACCTAACTTTTTACTTTACGTTTATAAACACACATCGATAGGGTTCCTTTTAGTAGGAAAATTCTAAAATTCTGTAATTTAATCTTATTGAGTGTCTAACCACAAAACGCCTTTAAATTCAAATTATAAATAGGCATTAAAAGGCCCGCCAATTTGACCCTTACACTTCTTGGCAGTAATGGAGATCGTGGGGATTAACTATCAAAAACTCAACCGTTTTCTCCGCTCGATCTCTATAAATTAGACCCTTATTAATCCATTGTTTTTACACGTCTTCTAACCAAATTCCATTCATTCTACTTCTCTCTTTTAATAATGGAAACCTTCAATCAATCTTGAGAAAACATGGAGATTACCATGCCAACACTTTCCATACCACACGAAGAAAAAGTGGTTCATCCTCTATGGACCAAATCAATGGTCCTTTTTCTCCTATCACAGCCTCCTCTTGGTGGGATAATTTTACCATCGAATCCTCCTACATCATGGGGCCTTAAACTTCCCACGAAAAGGGTTGTTGTGAGGATGGAGGCCCCTCCTCTGTATCCTAACTCTTGTGTTCGACGGTCTCATGTGAAGGTGAGTTACCAATTTTCTTGGGTTAGGGAAGAACCAAAAGCCATGCTGCTTGATTCCCTTCTTTCCTCAATCTACAAGCCTATGCCCTTTCAATTGGTGAAACGGTGGCAAACCACATTTGAAAAACCATAAGTCCCTCTTTGAGAGAACCAAAATCAACGAACCTCTTTGGATGGAAGTAGTTCGGAAACCCACTACCCGATGGTTTCTCGATGATAAACCCGATATTGCTCCCTTACTTGAGAACCCTGATTGGTTTCAAGAGTTAGAAAAGTTGAGGTATGCACCTCTTCTCTCCCACGCCAATGTGGCTTATTCTCTTTATCACTGTGATGAAACATTGGGTTCCTTTTACTTTTTGTTTATCAACGTTAGACCTAACCTTTTACTTTACTTTATAAACACTGTCGATAGGGTTCCTTTTAGTAGGAAAATTCTAAAATTCTGTAATTTAATCTTATTGAGTGTCTAACCACTAAACGCCTTTAAATTCAAATTATAAATAGGCATTAAAAAGGCCCGCAAATTTGACCCTTACACTTCTTGGCGTGTAGGAGATCGTGGGGATTAACTATCCGAAAACTCTACCGTTTTCTCCGCTCGATCTCTATAAATTAGACCCTTATTAATCCATTGTTTTTACACGTCTTCTAACCAAATTCCATTCATTCTACTTCTCTCTTTTAATAATGGAAACCTTCAATCAATCTTCAGAAAACATGGAGATTACCATGCCAACACTTTCCATACCACCTGAAGAAAAAGTGGTTCATCCTCTATGGACCAAATCAATGGTCCTTTTTCTCCTATCACAACCTCTTCAGGCTGGGATAATTTTTTACCATCGAATCCTCCTACATGATGGGGCATTAAACTTCCCACATAAAGGGTTGTTGTGAGGATGGAGGCCCCTCCTGTATCCTAACTCTTGTGTTCGACGGTCTCATGTGAAGGTGAGTTACCAATTTCCTTGGGTTAGGGAAGAACCAAAAGCCATGCTGCTTGATTCCCTTCTTTCCTCAATCTACAAGCCTATGCCCTTTCAATTGGCTGAAGCTGGTGGCAAACCACATTTGAAAAACCATAAGTCCCTCTTTGAGAGAACCAAAAATCAACGAACCTACTGGATGGAAGTAGTTCGGAAACCCCACTACCCTGATGGTTTCTCTGATGATAAACCCGATATTGCTCCCTTACTTGAGAACCCTGATTGGTTCCAAGAGTTAGAAAAGTTGAGGTATGCACCTCTTCTCTCCCACGCCAATGTGGCTTATTCTCTTTATCACCTGTGATGAAAACATTGGGTTCCTTTTACTTTTTGTTTATCAACGTTAGACCTAACCTTTTACTTTCTGTTTATAAACACCTGTCGATAGGGTTCCTTTTAGTAGGAAAATTCTAAAATTCTGTAATTTAATCTTATTGAGTGTCTAACCACTAAACGCCTTTAAATTCAAATTATAAATAGGCATTAAAAAGGCCCGCCAATTTGACCCTTACACTTCTTGGCGGTAATGGAGATCGTGGGGATTAACTATCGAAAACTCAACCGTTTTTCTCCGCTCGATCTCTATAAATTAGACCCTTATTAATCCATTGTTTTTACACGTCTTCTAACCAAATTCCATTCATTCTACTTCTCTCTTTTAATAATGGAAACCTTCAATCAATCTTCAGAAAACATGGAGATTACCATGCCAACACTTTCCATACCACCTGAAGAAAAAGTGGTTCATCCTCTATGGACCAAATCAATGGTCCTTTTTCTCCTATCACAGCCTCTTCAGGCTGGGATAATTTTTTACCATCGAATCCTCCTACATCATGGGGCCTTAAACTTCCCACAGAAAGGGTTGTTGTGAGGATGGAGGCCCCTCCTCTGTATCCTAACTCTTGTGTTCGACGGTCTCATGTGAAGGTGAGTTACCAATTTCCTTGGGTTAGGGAAGAACCAAAAGCCATGCTGCTTGATTCCCTTCTTTCCTCAATCTACAAGCCTATGCCCTTTCAATTGGCTGAAGCTGGTGGCAAACCACATTTGAAAAACCATAAGTCCCTCTTTGAGAGAGCCAAAAATCAACGAACCTACTGGATGGAAGTAGTTCGGAAACCCCACTACCCTGATGGTTTCTCTGATGATAAACCCGATATTGGTCCCTTACTTGAGAACCCTGATTGGTTCCAAGAGTTAGAAAAGTTGAGGTATGCACCTCTTCTCTCCCACGCCAATGTGGCTTATTCTCTTTATCACTGTGATGAAACATTGGGTTCCTTTTACTTTCTGTTTATCAACGTTCGACCTAACTTTTACTTTTCTGTTTATAAACACCTGTCGATAGGGTTCCTTTTAGTAGGAAAATTCTAAAATTCTGTAATTTAATCTTATTGAGTGTCTAACCACTAAACGCCTTTAAATTCAAATTATAAATAGGCATTAAAAAGGCCCGCCAATTTGACCCTTACACTTCTTGGCAGTAATGGAGATCGTGGGGATTAACTATCTGAAAACTCAACCGTTTTCTCCGCTCGGATCTCTATAAATTAGACCCTTATTAATCCATTGTTTTTACACGTCTTCTAACCAAATTCCATTCATTCTACTTCTCTCTTTTAATAATGGAAACCTTCAATCAATCTTCGAAAACATGGAGATTACCATGCCAACACTTTCCATACCACCCGAAGAAAAAGTGGTTCATCCTCTATGGACCAAATCAATGGTCCTTTTTCTCCTATCACAGACCTCTTGGTGGGATAATTTTACCATCGAATCCTCCTACATCATGGGGCCTTAAACTTCCCACGAAAGGGTTGTTGTGAGGATGGAGGCCCCTCCTCTGTATCCTAACTCTTGTGTTCGACGGTCTCATGTGAAGGTGAGTTACCAATTTTTCTTGGGTTAGGGAAGAACCAAAAGCCATCTTTGCTTGATTCCCTTCTTTCCTCAATCTACAAGCCTATGCCCTTTCAATTGGTCAAAGTGGTGGCAAACCACATTTGAAAAACCATAAGTCCCTCTTTGAGAGAGCCAAAATCAACGAACCTCTTTGGATGGAAGTAGTTCGGAAACCCCACTACCCTGATGGTTTCTCTGATGATAAACCCGATATTGCTCCCTTACTTGAGAACCCTGATTGGTTCCAAGAGTTAGAAAAGTTGAGGTATGCACCTCTTCTCTCCCACGCCAATGTGGCTTATTCTCTTTATCACTGTGATGAAACATTGGGTTCCTTTTACTTTCTGTTTATCAACGTTCGACCTAACTTTTTACTTTCTGTTTATAAACACCTGTCGATAGGGTTCCTTTTAGTAGGAAAATTCTAAAATTCTGTAATTTAATCTTATTGAGTGTCTAACCACTAAACGCCTTTAAATTCAAATTATAAATAGGCATTAAAAAGGCCCGCCAATTTGACCCTTACACTTCTTGGCAGTAATGGAGATCGTGGGGATTAACTATCTGAAAACTCAACCGTTTTCTCCGCTCAGATCTCTATAAATTAGACCCTTATTAATCCATTGTTTTTACACGTCTTCTAACCAAATTCCATTCATTCTACTTCTCTCTTTTAATAATGGAAACCTTCAATCAATCTTCAGAAAACATGGAGATTACCATGCCAACACTTTCCATACCACCTGAAGAAAAAGTGGTTCATCCTCTATGGACCAAATCAATGGTCCTTTTTCTCCTATCACCTCTTCTTGGATAATTTTACCATCGAATCCTCCTACATCATGGGGCCTTAAACTTCCCACGAAAGGGTTGTTGTGAGGATGGAGGCCCTCTCCTCTGTATCCTAACTCTTGTGTTCGACGGTCTCATGTGAAGGTGAGTTACCAATTTTCTTGGGTTAGGGAAGAACCAAAAGCCATGCTGCTTGATTCCCTTCTTTCCTCAATCTACAAGCCTATGCCCTTTCAATTGGCTGAAGCTGGTGGCAAACCACATTTGAAAAACCATAAGTCCCTCTTTGAGAGAGCCAAAAATCAACGAACCTACTGGATGGAAGTAGTTCGGAAACCCCACTACCCTGATGGTTTCTCTGATGATAAACCCGATATTGCTCCCTTACTTGAGAACCCTGATTGGTTCCAAGAGTTAGAAAAGTTGAGGTATGCACCTCTTCTCTCCCACGCCAATGTGGCTTATTCTCTTTATCACTGTGATGAAACATTGGGTTCCTTTTACTTTCTGTTTATCAACGTTCGACCTAACTTTTTACTTTCTGTTTATAAACACCTGTCGATAGGGTTCCTTTTAGTAGGAAAATTCTAAAATTCTGTAATTTAATCTTATTGAGTGTCTAACCACTAAACGCCTTTAAATTCAAATTATAAATAGGCATTAAAAAGGCCCGCCAATTTGACCCTTACACTTCTTGGCAGTAATGGAGATCGTGGGGATTAACTATCTGAAAACTCAACCGTTTTCTCCGCTCAGATCTCTATAAATTAGACCCTTATTAATCCATTGTTTTTACACGTCTTCTAACCAAATTCCATTCATTCTACTTCTCTCTTTTAATAATGGAAACCTTCAATCAATCTTCAGAAAACATGGAGATTACCATGCCAACACTTTCCATACCACCTGAAGAAAAAGTGGTTCATCCTCTATGGACCAAATCAATGGTCCTTTTTCTCCTATCACAGCCTCTTCAGGCTGGGATAATTTTTTACCATCGAATCCTCCTACATCATGGGGCCTTAAACTTCCCACAGAAAGGGTTGTTGTGAGGATGGAGGCCCCTCCTCTGTATCCTAACTCTTGTGTTCGACGGTCTCATGTGAAGGTGAGTTACCAATTTTCTTGGGTTAGGGAAGAACCAAAAGCCATGCTGCTTGATTCCCTTCTTTCCTCAATCTACAAGCCTATGCCCTTTCAATTGGCTGAAGCTGGTGGCAAACCACATTTGAAAAACCATAAGTCCCTCTTTGAGAGAGCCAAAAATCAACGAACCTACTGGATGGAAGTAGTTCGGAAACCCCACTACCCTGATGGTTTCTCTGATGATAAACCCGATATTGCTCCCTTACTTGAGAACCCTGATTGGTTCCAAGAGTTAGAAAAGTTGAGGTATGCACCTCTTCTCTCCCACGCCAATGTGGTTCTCTTTATCAGATGAAACATTGGCCAAGGAATTTTTGCCTTCCTTGATATTCACATCTTAGAAGAACGCACGCCCTATCTTAATTTTCTATGGGTGTGTGAAACCCTTCAATTTCATGAAAACAACCTCATCACCACTCATCTTCGTGGTTTCCTCTCTTACTTGCCTCTTTTAAGGCTCTGGATGAAAGAAAGTAACATTGCATATTATGACCCTTTTTGGATTACATATGAATAGGGTCATAATAAAGTGATCAAACTTCATGATAAGGTGGCAGAACTCATGGGTACCACCTGGGATCTTCCAGAAAATGCCTCAAAAAGCCTTCAAAGAAAACACAAAGATCGACAAAAGAGACAAGAAATAAAGAAGGCCAAGATTCTGGAAAAGACTGAGAAACAAGTCAAGGCCATGAGGCCTTTGATTGATCAGAAAATAAAAATGGATGCAGATGCAGATGCAAGGGCTAGAGAGAAACAACAAGATTTTCTGACCTATGCTTGGTCAAAATTTCATGTTTTTGTAACCTGGAGCTTGCCACACTATTTTGAGATCATTAAAATTGATACAGATGGTAACCCTATTTCACCTGTTGAAACCTAGATTTTAGGTCTTTTGTTGTTGTTTTATTTTCTATCGATCTTTATTGTAGTATTTGTGTTTTAGTCCTGAATACTGCATTTTCAGTAGGCATTGTAATATATCTCGCTTTTGAATGAAATTTCAACTCTTATGGTATGTTTGTTTATGTCACCCTAATAAATCAAGTCAAAACATAACCTTACTCGATGGGTTAATATATTGAACAAAGGACCCTAATCAACAGATTCACTTTAATCTCTTGGTTTGCTGTGGCTATTGATGATTATTGCCACTCCCAATATGCACTTTTCCATTTCTTCTTTAAA
>JADGMU010001325.1:0-18032 GCA_016920895.1 Vaccinium myrtillus | reverse complement strand
ATACGGGAAAACAAGGTCAGGGATATGAGATCAGTTTTGCTGTAACAAAGTACCATTAAACCCGATGCAAATGCCACTGGGCAGAAATAACCACTTCGCTTTATTAGGATTAGCATAAGCATTCTGGCACGTTTGTGATAATCCCAGCAAAATTATTGGATATTGGTTGGGAACTTGGGATTTATGAGGTCAACCAAAAAATTCTTTTGCTAAGCCACATCATTTTAAACTTCTGGCTATCATCCTTCAATATTCGAAGAACATAAAAAGCAGCAGTAATCACTTTTGCACCTGCAAACTTTTCAACGATTCATACTGTACTTCTAGCAATATGGCCTCTTGTAAACTAATGTGTAATCTTCTCCCTCTTTATTTCCTTTATTTTGCATCCTCCCTAATCACTCTTCTGAAATCGATCCTCTTAATCACCAGGATACCTCTTTGCATGCCTTTGTAAAAGATATTCCTACCAATTTAGTGAATATTTTCCTCCATTTAGTTTACTTGGGACAATGAATAATGCTTCCTGGAGAGCAAGAAACTAGAACGAGACAGCCGCCTAACAGTTCAAAAACATTCACAAAGGAGAACATGGGGACACTTAGAATGAGACAAAGCTACAACGTGTGACTGTGTGTGTGTGTGTGTGTGTGTGAGAGAGAGAGAGAGAGAGAGAGAGAGAGAGAGAGAGAGAGAGGCCAAAACGAGCCCTAATTGCATACATCCTAGAAGTAGCTAGAGCTATAGATGATAGGGCCCTGCTTATCATCAGAAGTATAGAATATTCAAGTGCTTCCTTATCACTCATAACTTATGCCAAGTTGCAAGAGGAGAAATGGAGCAAGAAACAATGAAGACACTAGTTTGAAGTTGAAAGGTGCAGCCAACCAAGAACGTTGTTTGTCCATATGTAGTGTGATGTATCACAAGTTCATTGAGAAATATGATATTTCAATCAAAAGTTACATGAAGGTGAATAGATGGTACTTACCATACAAGGACCTGTACTTCCTTCTTTTGGGTTCGAGGTAAAGCATGAACCAAGATTTAGAGCCTTAAGAACCTTTGATAGAGACTTAAGAAAGCTCGTCAAATCCCAACCATTGGACAAGGACAGAAAATAATCACTAATTGATCCAACAAGAGATGCAGTGCTGCTTTCTATCTTCATTGACTGAGGGCAGTCAAGTAGAATAAAACCAGATGATGACCATTTTCCAGAATCAATCTCCATTTGGTTTCCCAAGCTTTGAGGCGAATGAGTTCCAAGTTTGCAAGTGTCATAGACTGTAAATCAACCCATGAAAAGGATTAGGTAAGAGTAAATACATAAATGCTCATATATTCTGGATTCTATGGACATTCTGTTGTTAAGCTGGATGCATCAATATATCATGACTACGACATGCTGCATGCATTTAAGTTAAATTGACACATAGCCCAGAATGGAAAAAACAAATACCAATAGACAACCCTGAGAGATTGAACTCAAGGCTTGGTCATTTGTGTTGGCTTCGTCCAGTTAAAAGCAATGCACCCTTAAGGAAGTTAGCACAAGTTTTGCCATGCATCCTCCTAGTTAAAATATTAGGTGTCATGGAATCAGAATATGCTGACTATGTCAGCAAGAAAGGAGGTACAAGATATACAGCAAAACAAAATAAACGCATGTGACATAATCACAAAACATTGGAGACATTTACAATGCATCCCAAATATATAAAATGTCATGTTTCAATGGCAGAAGGCCTTTGGTGTGAGCATATAATAAGTCAAATTTCTATTTGTATCAACACAGATAGCAGAACTCGCAATCCTTTTTGATGCTTTCTCCCATCTCAAGGAATGCATTCTACTTCTTCCCTCTTGCAGTAGAGGATGAAAAAATATTCTTAGTACACCAAAAAGAACACCTTAACCCAAGTATTCTCCTAGCACGCAGAAAACAATCGGAAGTTTCCTTTTTCTGAAGACAGGATACAAACATCCATACGCCATCTAATCTATTCTTGTACAAGATTCAAACCTATATAAAAAAGAATATGGGAGCAACTTATCCAGCCAATTTTCCTCGAAAGGAGGAGAAAACAGAAAAAAAAATGTTACTAGGGCTGTCCACATCAATTCAGTTATCAACTTATGGGTAGCATCAATATGACTCTAGTTACACTCACCAGTACTAAGTTGTTGAAAAAAGTCGGCAGCGGCGGTTGTAAGAGGATCAATGTCTGGACATATGACACAGTAAGACATCTGCAACATTAATGAGGAATATCAAAGGGAAAGCAAATACCATAGACAGGAAAAGAAAAATGCAATGCAGCAATTTGTAGGATTTCTAATTACATTGGACAAAATAATGCAACTTCCGTTCACAAAATGTATGTTAAAATTGGTTCGACATATCTTACATGTTTCTGCAGAGCATATGGTTCAAGAGGAGCCTTTTCCCAGAGCTGCAGAGAGCTTGCTGATGTCTTGAGCCAATCATCCTGATACCTATTGTACAGACAAAATACTTTCGCTCAACATATGTGCTATTACAGTAAGCCCTAAACTAACAAAAGAAGGCAATGTTACCAGACCATCTACTTACATAACAAGTTATAACAGTGTTACAAGCAACCAGAAATATGGAGAGAATCGAATGAAGAGCAAAAGGAAAAATTGAAATATTACAATAAGTATGGGTAGGGCAAATGTGCAGTGAAATTTAGGGCTAATAGACGTCTTGAAAACCAAACTACATGCTGCTTGCAGATTTACTTCATTCTTCTTAGTTTCTTTAGTCTACAGTAATTTGGTAATTTCTTCATTTACTGCATGAGGACAGTAGTCATCTCCTGCAGGTCATAATTCCATGGTTATATCTACTGTCTTCACTACTAGAAAAATTAGAAGAATACAAGCAACCTATAAGTGAAAATTCGTTGTATCCATAGGGAAGTTGCATGGTGAACCTCGTCATCTAAACCAAACAAAATACGACTCCAAAAGAGATCTTCTGTGCCATTTCCTACGCAAACCAAGTCTGACTCCATAAAACAATCTACCTTTCCCAGATACCCACCAAAAGCCCCGTGCCAGTTAAAGGAACCTCTACCAACAACAATCCTGCACATAATTTCATCATGATGAATTTCGCAACAAACACCAATTAGTATTTTCGTCATCTAAAATTAACACGGTAAATCTACTTCATCAAATTGCAGCATAAATTTGTCCAAAGAAGTCTTCCTAGTAGTTGACACTCTTGCTGACTTTCACTGACCAGTTCGTCTCTAATTTTTCATTTCCATTATTTCAGGTGATGAGGAACCCAGACTACAGTATTGCATGATCGGTTCAACCCCAGATGCATCCAACCACCTGGAAATCATGTGTATGCAAGCACAAGTTGAACTAGAGACCTAATGCTACCGCAAAGGAAGAATTCTTACTGAGCAAGCTAGTGCATGTTACAAGTCCACAGTTGTATGAAAATATACATCAGGAACTTTCATAATACGCTATGCGTATCATAGTCAGCCGTCAAAATATTGCCATAATAACTATGAGAAATCTGTAAGAATTGGTACTAAAAGTATCATCAAACCAACACCCAAGCTGGTTCAATCCCAATGTAGAACTGTGATCAGAATGCATACCCCACAAGTATAGCAGGCGCTGGAAGCACAAATAATGATGGCCGGAGACGGAAACCCAATTGCTGCTCTGACTCTGATGCAAATGTTTCTTGGTTTGATCTCCACTGGCTTGTCTCTTCCACCCTACCTCCACCTGTGGGGTTCAATGGCCCAACTGTTGGTAAACCAAAAAGCTATAATCTCATTCTAAATGTATAAACAAATGTATACCCTTTAGGCCCAAGGATCCAAGAGCAGAGGATTGGGATGGGCTTAGCGGTTCACCCACAGGTAAAGTTACAGTACTTGAAGAATCTCTACATTCGCCTCCAATGAGTTCAGAGGCAAATCCATCACCCACAACTCCTGCATCACCTGAACGGCCTTTGCACCATTCTGTGACAGATAGTGGGCCATCCAAAGTGCCAAAAGAAGATTTCAAAGCTGTTTTGATATCTGACTGCAGCAATCCAACCACAGATGATGCATGAACCTGAAAATTAAGATACTATCATAGGCATTGTTGAACGAAAGGTGCTAAATTGATGCCAGTACCATTTCCACAAAAGATGCAAGCTACATGTACCAAACTAATGAACTTATCCACGAGCCACAAGTTGCCTTGGAAACATGTACATCTTAACGATAAAACAAAAAACTGCCCGAGGCCTCCATGGTCAGACAAAATTCCCAAATATGGCTTTTCTCACCGACCCTCTAAAATGTAAACCTGTATTTTTCTTTAGCATTTGTATGCATATTAACCAAAACCAATGAAAATGCCAGTAAGTTCTTCAGATTCAATCAATCAGATATCGGAATAGTTGAAAAGGATGGCACAAAGTCAGAAACCTCAATGAGGGCATCTTTCTTCTGCATTATAATCAGAAAACTAATGAAAATGTCATATGAAGTTCTTCAGATTAAACCAATAAAAGATGAATTTATTGAACATGCTCACATAGGCTAATAGGGGATAAAAAAGCCTTTGGCACAAAGTCAGAAACCTCAATGAGGGCAGTAAGGATGATGTTAAGACATATAAAGAAACATGCTTACATCAGCTAATAGTGGATCCACTAGTTCTACGCCAGCAATGTCCAATGAATGACAAGAAGCCAAACTTCCTCCACAACCAGCATGAACCATAGAAGGTCCACAAGCCAATCCGCGCCTCCACTGCTCTTCTAATGCAAGCCAACCATAAGGACCATCACCACAATCAGCATCAAGCGCCACATCAACGAATGAGGTAGCTTGTTGGACAAGTAATGCCAAACCGTCCAGGAATTCCTGAAGTGGTTGTCTCTGTCCATAAGATAGTATACCTTCCTCAGATGAATGAGAAGGCAAGGATGGGCAAATCTCCATACTAGGTGACATCGAAGGTTTTGCAACTTTAGGAACTCCAACTGAGCGCCAAACACCCACAGGTGCAGTAAGTGGCCCTTCTAGCAGTCCACTATCAATATCCCCAGCAAGTCTAACTGGTATAGAGTCCTTCTTTTTCACCTCATACTTGCTAAAAACATTTCCTGTTGCAGTGTTCTGTTCATTGTGCACCTGATTCAAAAATGAATTTCCAGCCAACCTGATTGACCCCATGCTCGGAAGGCTACAAGATGGTGTCAGGGTATGTCGAATCCTGCACATAGAAGCTTGGAACATAAGGCATTCAACTTCTGTGGCAAGCACAGTTCTCGTAGCCATCAGAAAATTTTCCCGTTCAACTGTTGCTTCATATGTTTTCTTCAGGCCAGAGTTGTCAGCGTTATGGTAATTGAACCCAGAGAGTGAAGATGGCGTTGCCACATCGCGTGTCGCAACACTGTTGTTGCAAGCAATCAATCTTTTATCATGTTCTTTCCCTCGCTCAATAACAGTATAATATGTCTTTTGATGGAGAGAGGCACTTGAATCCTGCCTATTGGAACATGCTTTTGATTTTACAGCAATCCCATGCTTCTCATCAGATCCATCTAAGCAAGGAGATGAAGGTGGTGTTGCACTATATACATAACTTTCTGGACTTGAATTTGTACTCTCAAGTATTCGAGATTTGGGAATGTAGGGTTTACTGAAGATCGATGTCGAGAACTCACTAGTTACCATATCAATAGCTCCATATTCTGGAGCGAAGGTCATCAGTGCTTCAGCTTTCACCAAATGGTCAAACTCACCAAAAGAGGATGCTGGGGTTGTGTTAACTGCAACTGAAGACACATCATTCTTCACAACTTCTTGATTTTTGCTTGGAATCTCCTCCGTGGCTACTGAGGCTGATTAAAATTGTCAAAGGATGGAAAGCCTACAGGTAAAAGCATCTGATCTGCAACATCCATGATGCCAGTGTTAGGACTGCTAACCAGATCACCACTATCTGGAATGGAGAACACAAGAGCCTGGGACTCCGCAGTTCCTGGGGGCTTCACCAAATAGATGTCATTTCAGTTATTATGGTAAATCATGTCAACAGTAAGTAGAACAAAACAAAAGAACAAAGAAAAAAGCAAAATAAAGATAATAGGTAGTATAAACTCAACAAAACATACATCAAGAGCTATTAAGTTGCAAAAGAGTTTAAACAAATAAAAGAAAATATACACAATGGCATTCAGATCAACCACCACCTGTTGGAAGTGATAAAATTCTTCGTATAATCTTTGTTTACATTCTCAACTTCTCACAAGTAGGATCCACAAGAAAAATTATGTACTGCATCATTGTCTTGGTGAAGGAAGGGAATTACCTCCCCAAAGGGCAGAGCATCATTTTCAAAGAAATCACCAAAATCACCAAACTCAGAGAGAAGTGCTTGGATATCCATGCCTCTGTTATCATCCTCCCAATCCCAATGCGATCCGACATCATTTGCAACTCCAGTAATGGATGAATTGTTAACTTCAAGAGAGCCGTAATCTGATTTATATGTGTCTTGGATAGGACCATTTGAAACCAGGGCCGCTTGGCCAAAAGTCTCACCCATCCCTGGTCTAGGACGCTTGGAACCCTGCAGATAAAAAAAAAAGACATCTTACACTGATTCCCCTTGATTCCTCACAAAAAAGAGAGAGAATCAGATAAAATATTGAATTCTGTCAATCTGATCAACACATGCCATTCTCATATTTTATTGTACATTTGATAACTGATACATAGACAAACTTCATAAACCAAGACATGGGAATCCCACCCTCGTTCAAAATGAGGTTAAACCAAAGACCCATCACCCATGAGTCCATGACCCCTGCATATTAAAACGATCAATCATGTTAAGAAATTGATGGAGCAATAAACATTCCCCCGAGTCCCAACTATATAAACTACTAACTATAGAACTTTTTTACCTATAGAATGGACTTCCTAAACCATTAAATCGTGGTTCATTCCTCCCGCTCCAAAGTAGCCACATCAAAGAGAAATCATTTCCCACAACTTCTTTCCTATCTCCTCCACTTTTGCATTTCTCAAGATTACAAAAACACTATCACCCCACCAGAGAGACCCATACTACCAAGCCACCAAACATTGAATAAGAACACGAGTAATGGACTCACCAAATGTTGTTTTGATGTATACATTGGTTTGGACCGTTTGGTTCGGTTTTAAATTTTGCAAAAAATTACATATCGGTTCGGTTTTGGTTTTTGGGTAAAAAAGAACCAGTTGGACCAAACCGAACCAATTCTTAAATCAGTACAAAGTTGAATCTTTGTTGTCCATCCATGTGTCCTCGGATGTAATCCCAGCTGTCCATCAGGCATCCTAGAAGCCAAAAGTAAATACCCTACTGACTTTACAGATCGTCTCTCCATGGCGGACGGCTGATCACTATAACATACTACCAACAACACCGCACACAGATTCATTCACGCAGCTCACTCCCTCATTTCACTGAGAAGAAGACTACATCTCCATTGGTCTAAGATTTTAAAGGTGCAAAGTCATCTTCTAAAAATTACGGCTTTCTAAATATTATCCTGAAACTCCCTATTGTGGTTTGTTTCTACTCGGTTTTTGCCTGATTTTTGCTGTCTAAAGTAATTTTTTAGATCTCACTTTTTTCCTAAAAATATTTTACATGAACTGAGTTTTATCCCCATAAATCCTGCCAAAAATTGCGATTTGGTTTCGTTTCTGAAACCGATCACCGACCGAACTGAACCGCTCAAAGTACGCACCGAACCGAATGGTTTCTTTTGCAAGTCAGTCAGTTTCGGAGTGCAAGATTCAAAAACGACTTGGTCGGTTTGGTCCGAAAAGTGCAGGAAAACCGAACTGAATTAATTTCATCCCTAGTAGAGAACACTTCTTCCGTAGGTATTGAATCGCTTTGGAGTTTTTGCATATGTGAGAGAAGATGAATTTGATTATCTCGGTTTTCCAATTGAGTGACCTTTTAATGATGTTTATAATCAGATGCATAGTAAGATTATATTGGTTCAAGACTCTGAATTGGATAGCTTCTAGAGAACGTTTATCATAAGCAGGTGTGCTAGCGCTATAAGTCCACCCTCTTGGTGGGATTGCCATCCCAAGGTTGAGTCCAACAGTTATGACCACCAAAATTATTTATAAGACTGGACGGCCTCTCCAAAAAGTCCATGCAAGATTGTTCCAAATCTAATTTTTCAGGTAGGTAATAGGTTGGATTCACCAAACCACATATCCTCACCCAACACCCTAACCCATATAAAGAGAGAGAGGGAGGGAGGGAGAGCGAGATTTTCCCCAAGAACAACAAACAAAAACAATGTAAGATACAAAAACTACCACAAGCCAATACATTCAAAGTCATTCTATCATAGGACAAGGAAACAAAATAAGCTATGAAAACAAATTACAATTGATGCATGCATACATTTGAACTCTATTAGTAAGACACATGCATGTAGAGAAAAAACTGAAGCAAATATGCGAAGGAAAACAAAAAGCAGTACCGGTTTTGAGCCATTATTTGGCAACTGATCATACGAAGATAAGCCTGACTGTCTACTGGTCAATGAGTCAGCATCTGCCTCAAGCTCGCCGACTCCTGCAGCCATCTGGCAATCGCTATCACTAGAGGTACCACTAATGCTGCTGATGCTACTACTAATACTATTGCTGCTACTATGATCATCCTGTTCTGAGCGGATTCCATTGGCTTTAGTCCAAGATACATCTGCAGAATCTCTCTCCCCGACACTGTCAAAATAAAAATGAACAGAAAAAGCAAGAGATTAAACTTCAGAGACTAAAATTTGATAATGACATAATTCATTCTCCATGGAAAGAGAGAGATGGATGATTTAACAAACAAAAGCTGAGTACAAACCATTGCATAAGGAACGGTGAACCAGATAATGATGGCCCTATCCAATTTTGCATCCAAAATCTGCAACTTGATCATGTTAATGTTAAGAGTACATATCAAAGAATTTCAGAACCAGAAGAAATACCAAGCAGTTTCACCAGTGGGCCACAAAGAAGATTCTTCAACTGCTTAAACTGAACCTAAAATGGCATTTTACCACAGGGCATCAGACACCCCAACATCATTTCCCAGGGAGAAAAAGTGAACAGTGGGGGAAAGACATGACGTGTGGCATTACCGAAGTTGGTAGCCAAAATGAAGCCGATATCCAAGGCTTCAGAGTCCAAAACTTCAAAAAGCTCTTAATAACAATAAGTAAATATGGAGTAATTTTATATGTTCAGACTCCAATCCTAGGTTGAAGTCTGTGCCAAGAGCTTGATTAACCCACTAACGATTGCTGCCACCAGAAAAAACGAAATCATTAATAGCTCTATATGGAGGGACAGGCTCACCTAATTTACTCATCTGCTACCATCTAGACCAAGCTACAGCATGCAACATAGGCACACAGTGATAGATATACCTTTTCAAAGAAGATCTAGCAAATGATGTCTGCAAGACTGGGACAATCACTGCCTCCACTGGGTAGATGAATGTCCTTTCAGAAACTGAAAATTGATCATGCAATCCCTTCTGGACACCACTTGCCACTGCAGAAGATTCAGAATTATGATGCTTGGGCAAATTCTTTTTCAAGTTCAAGTTATGAGCATCACTATTTCCAGTACTGGGGAAACCAAGGGTAACTTCAACATAACAACTTTGCCCTCTGAGGTGGCTACCAGAAACCTGAGAAACATCGCGTGGCAGACCTACAATTCCATTTGAAGTCCTAAACTTGCCAGAACTGTTCCACATGTAAACACAGACAAAGTAATGAATACTCATACAAAAAAATTAAATGAAGTGCCTTAAACGTGTTAAATAGAAACTTAAGCTTTTAGGAAATTCTACATTATGGGGCCCATTTTGTATTCACCTAAGCTTTTAGGGTGATGACTAAACATCGCATCAAAGCAGGCTTTTGGAAGCTTTTAGACAAAGACATTCAGTTTCATAATAGAAGTTTTCTATTTGTTTGCGCCACAAGTACATTTTGCTTCATTGTGATTATAATTTTTGGACTTTCTGTTTATTCAACCTGCAAGTCCTACAGCTAATCTCATGAGCGAAATAAAGATGACTAAAAGGACTTGGGTTGTGGATGAAGCTGCATGCACAGTTTCCCCTTCCAAATTCCCCTCCTACTGATCCAGTAAACCAAAAAAAAAAACCCTAGTAAATGGAACTTCTGGGCCTCACTTTATTTTCTAAGGACATTTGGTGATAGAAAAATAAGTCAGAGTTCTTGTTCAAAGAGGTTCAGGTTTCAAGATACTCCAGTTGTGTTCTCTTCCTGGACCCACTATATCTATTGATGCGCTCTCCATTCTGCTTGTTGTTGGTACAGAGTGTTGCATTACTGCTATTTTCTTCCATGTGCGACACAGAACAAAACGTAGGGGCATGTTCGGTAACTTCATATATAGCGTAGGGTCAGTTGCCTAACATCATGAAGATGTTTACACAATCAAATCAATAAAACCATGAACAAGATATATAGAGAATAAAACAAAATTAATTTCACCTTAAGTACACTTGCTTCACGAGGTCACTCGGACAAAATGCTGAAATCCTACCACGCATTCCATGAGGTGAGGCAATTACTGAAAAACCAGAGTATAAAGTGAAACCAGAGTAAAAACTTCCAAAAGCTTTCATAATCACAATCAGATGATTAAGAATTAACTAAATAAAGCAAACTATTGCAAAAGCAATGAAAATCTTGTACATTGTGGATAGTAATAAATAATGGTGTCTATCCTGAGCTTGGATATTCTACGACACTACCGGAAATGTCAAATAAAAAAAGGTATTGTAATGTTAGACTGACCCAAGAAGGGGCGATGCTAGGTGCAACATAAACAGCTCAAGCAGGTTAACGAGTAAGTGGGTCCAAGTCTGAGACCAGCCAGCTCCGTGTGAATAAAAACAAAGGTCAGGAGCACGAACACCGTGCTTCCACAGCACACAAGTCGAGACTCCAGGAACAACACTCCTTCAATTGAGCAAGCTAGATCAACAATATTGAACCAGCCCACTTCATCACCAGGATATGACCATTTCTAAATCTCAAGCAACACTAACTCTCTCATTCCTTCCATATGTTCCGTGTTAATAATTTTACACACTAGCATTAATTTTCAGCCATGCTGCAGAAGAGCCCTCAGGTTTTCCCAGCATTTTAGACGCATCGACTAATTGAATGGTCTTAAAATCATTATCATCACTAAGAACTCAGCATTTAAGGGAAAATTGCAAGACAAACCAACTAGCATACACAGAACCAACCTGGAAGCCTGTCACTAGAATAATTGGAAGCATCCTTCTGTATCTTCTCCATGTCACTGCTTGAAAGAGCCCGGATATGCCTAAAGACAAATATAAGAAATGCAACTCAATTCAAATACAAGGCATAAATGCATAACAAATTAACAACCAGAATCATAAGCAAATGTGATGGAACTATCACTACTAGCAGGCATGAAAACTTCACGAACTTTGCAGATATTAGAACATGGACAAAAATTGCCTCTTCAGTAGCAGCAAAGACGAACTCAACCACAGGCTGTCCTCTCCTACAAGAATACCAACCATACATCAACCAAATCAGAATCTGAAATAATCTAATACAAGAGAAACCAAAAACATTGCAGAGACACCCTTTTTTTTTATCGGCAGGCAGATTCGTTGGAAAAACAAATGTACCACAACTCAACCAAGTCATATTTACCTGAACACAACCCCAGGTTTAACAAGTTTTACAAATAAACCACGTTATCAAACCAAAATTTTGCAGTACAGTTGAGAAAATTATGAGAAGTATATCTAAAAAAGTAGAAGATAAAACTGCTCTGAGTATTTGTCCTTCTAGAATGTTTATCAAAGGGAGATGAAGAAATGCACAACATGCACATTCAATGGAAACAATTCAAACAGCTAGCACCAAAAATAATATAAATGGTTGAAAGCTTCCAAACTCTTCTTTAGAATGATCCATCAGGGACCACCATGACCAAATTTTCACCAATTGAAAAGTCTCTATCACAAACCACAGATTCAGACACATATCCCTTTCTTTTCACGGAAATAATGTGGCAGAGCCGGCAGAGGGAAAATACCAAAGGAAGCTGGACAATGGGAGAATAGTAGCATAAGGATATCCTGAGTAAATGGTAAGACAAATGGAAAAATTTCGAATAAGGAATGCCAGTGTAGGAGGCTGCCAGCCTATTTATTAAGCATAAACGAAGGAAAATACCACTGTGTGACTTGATCAACTACGGTATAATGTTGAGTCAAGATGCTGATTGGTTGGATAAGAAAGACTGTCGGTTGCAATAACAGAGTTTGATGGGACAAAGTCTGCAGTCGGTAACACATCATTTTTTGTTTCAAAGCTTTTGGCTTTGATTTTTGGACTGTGGAGGATGAAGACGATTACAGTTGATTGGTGAGCAGGTATATTCCAAAAACATATAAGGTGCCCCACTGGATGCACCAAGCTTGTGAGGGGCCGGTTAGAAGAATGCAGTGTTTTACACGAGGAAGTACTACTCAGTTCAAATCAACAGCAACAAGTAAAAAATCAATGCTAGTAAGAAAATGAACCGAAATACTAAAGGTCGAGAAGCGCACTGAGGCACAAGGGTCTGTTAGGATCCAGGAGCGAGGCGAGGCGCGGACGTTATTGAAGCCGAGAGACACTTATGAGAGAAAAAATAGCAAAAATAACATACACCAATTTTTCAAATAATGAACACTAAGAAAATGAAGTTTAGAAAGTGTCTCATGTAAAAAAATCCATAAAATCACCCACCAAATGCCAAATAGTCATCCACTCTTGCAAAAAGAAGAACTAAAACCACAAATTAAATGTCAAATTAAATAAGAGACAACCATCCAATATTTGAAACAAAGCCTAAGAGAGATTGTTTGGTTTGAGTCATTTGATTGAGAGATGAGAGATCGACATGGCGTACTGATGCATGTTTAGCCCTTAGGTTAAGACCTTAAGTCGTTTTTGCCCTCAAGAATCGAAGTTTGGCGCAAATTGAAATAGGCTCACCAATCGCACGCCTTGCACCTTTCCGAAAGGTGAGCACCTTGGTCACCTAGGCCTCGCCTTTGTCAAGTCACCATGCCTGGCCCCCCTCAAGGCACCAAGATTGAACCATGGGCCCCTGAATGACGGGGTTCAGAAATTGTGCCCGTATTGTGCTGAAATTTGTATCTAAGGATCTAGGGACAAACAAAACCTCTTGGTAAGTAAGAGTGTGAACACACGATTTCCATTCTAGGTGGTCAGGAATAGAACCGCAAGTGAAATGTGCCTCTTGATATCACAGGAAATTTTAGTTTTCTCATATAGCACAGCCTCCAAAGCATAATGCTAAAACATCTTCCCATGATGAAATTACATTTAATATAAAATCCATAGCAAAATAAGGAGTATAACCCCACAAAGGCCAATTGCTTAAATTATCCCCTAATTACGGATCAGTGGAAAAATAACACTAACCATCACCTTGAATTACTTAGGTTATGCGCAGGAGTCCTAGACATTAACGAAAATGCCGAAGTGTGTTTAGATGGACAAATGCATGGCACGTGTAACATTCTGAGTATAGTTTTTTAGATGGATAAATGAACATCATGTCTAACTTTCTGAGTATAGCATGTGTGTAAAGTACAATTCAAGGACCAGAACACAAAACAAATAAGGAATTAAAGTCTAAGCATGGAAAGGATTGACATCACATGTAAGTCAATTATCAAAACAAACCTGAAAAGTTCTTCCCTTTGTGAAAAGGATTGGTATTTTGAAAATACATCACCAAATCTCATGTAGGAAAGTCCATTCAGGGCTCTGCTAATACAAAGAACTTTCTGTCAAGATGAACATTAAAAGTTACGGATTAATGAATAAACCTTAATACAAAACATACCTTTCTATACGATTCCTTAAAGCCTGAGATAGAGCAGATGCAACCTCCTCTGAATCTCCAGGAGCCAACCAGACCCCAGATGCAAGAACTGCCACCACAAAACCAACATAATTTCCTTCCCAGATTTTTTTTTTTTTTTTTGAAAAATACAGAAGGCACTTAATAAAGCTGAATGGAACGGATTCATGCAGTAATCTCTCGACAAAAGCTTTACAAAGTAAATTCTAGTTGACTTCAGGAGTGTCATTTACTGTTATGTGTATAATTCAGTAAAAAAATAGAATCAAGATGTCTCCAAAGTCCAAACAAAAGCAGCCATTGGTTCAGCGGATAAAACTCTATACGTTTGTGTAGAGTACCCTATCTAGTACGGAGCCAAGATTTTATCTTAGTGGTGGCGAAAATACATATACTTAAAAAATATAGTGGTGGCAAATCTAAATAATTCAGAGATAAATTTATACTTTCTGTACAATAATTGCATTTTTTGAAAACATTGTGGTGGCGGTCGCCACCAGTTGTCCCCCTCTGGCTCCATCGTTACCTTTGAGACCCATTGATTGGGACCAAAGTAGATGTAATTCTTCTTATACATTAAAACAGACCAAAAATAGAAGAGCCTCATCATTAAACATCAGAAAATTTCAACAATCATCTATTGTGCAATCATGATTTAACAAATATACCTCTTAATCTAGACACAGCAGGCTGAGCACACTCTATAACAGATGCATAACGCCCGGGGAGGAAAAGCCAGAGCTTGATGTTCTCATCTGTGGATTTCATACAGGCAAGCAGTAGTTAGATAACTAGAGATGGTGGTATTAGTCTGAAACACTGCTTTTGATCTTAACCTGGATTGTGGACACCCTGAGAGGGATCCCACGGCCCAACAAATGAATTTGTCCACGCACTCAGAAATCCTTCCTTCTGCAACTCAAGATGGGATGAAAGCACCAGTAGAGTAGCAGCATCTTTCTGCTCCAACTTAGTGCTGCCCAATTCACAAGAAATATCTAGTTTTAGCACTAACAGGAATAGCAGAGCATACATTTCTGATTGCTCATTAAATATTAATCTCTAAGATTTAAGAGATACTGATTTAGAGATTTAAGTTCCAAACACTGCAAAAATCAAACCTTTTATCAGGGATTGGGTTGAGATCAGACTCGTGAGGGATAAACTGGAACCACGATACCTGACGAAAACCTCCCT
Source organism: Vaccinium myrtillus (assembly GCA_016920895.1). NCBI lineage: Eukaryota > Viridiplantae > Streptophyta > Magnoliopsida > Ericales > Ericaceae > Vaccinium > Vaccinium myrtillus. Next base: position 2,784 of record JADGMU010001325.1, on the reverse strand, counting down.
GTAGAATTGGTCAATAATGTAAAGTCAGATAATGATTTCTGAATTTTGGACTGAAAACCTACATCAGTGGACCGTGTGTTACAGAATTTATGATGAGTTTAGTCAGACGCTTAAAATTCCCTACTCCAGTTCATTTTTTTGGCCAAAATGTGAGACTATCAAACTCCCCTTACTCATCCACATCAAACTCGGACCTCCCTCTAAATTCAGGTTGTTCAGGCCCCCAGAAAGCCAGATCAGATATCATTGCAGAAAGAGTAAACAAAGGAGATGAACAGCCAACGTTGTCACATTTCTTATTTTTGTCAAATGAAAAAAAAATAAATAAAATTCAGACAAATGTTTCAAATACTTGTTTCGAAAATCCATGAGTGGTTGGCAGGAAGAGGTGGCAAGAGGGAATTACAGGCTCGAGAGGGATGGCATCAGGGAGGGTGGCCACAGGAGGGGTTGCTGGACGTGATGGAGAAGGAGGGAAATTCAAGTCACCCAAGTCATCTTGCAGGATTAGAATGGTAGCTGTAGCAGAGCATGAGGGTGCCTATTATCAAAATCTATAGGGTGGAAAGCATTTGGAGAATGGTTACGTTTGAGACGATCAAAAGTTTGTAGAGTTGAAATACTTTCCATATTTTCAATTTCTGTATTGAGCATATATTTTAATAACTGAATATAATCAAGTATTTGTAATTAAGCATCTATCTAACATTTAACATTATATGCATCTGCAATATACAAACTTTACTACAGCAATATGTATTATGCAGTCCAATCTTTTATACAAAGAAATGTTGAGTATGATGTTTTGACTTCTTAAACCAAAGAAGTAAAAAGGGTGACCCCTTGGTTGACATGAAACTTAAATGAATTCAAGTGTCGATGTTTTGTCAACATGCAACTAAGTATCTGCAAGTGAGCTGACAATGACAGCGGGCGCATGGTTCCAGCACGTGCAGCTCATTGCGACATGCAATATGTCAGTGACCCACTGTTAAGCACCAACACTCCTGGAGGACAGCATATGTGATACGGGGACATGGCACAATATGCATGGGACACACCACGTGGCGTGTCCAATAAATTTAATTAATTTTTTTAGGGGGACATGATGGGGACATGAGAGGGGCATTTGAGGAGACGGCATGCTAAATATGCAATTCTTTTAATTTTTTTTTTTTTTTTTTTTTATTACTTCAAAATATTTTAATAATAAGTCAGTGACCCACTATTAAGCACCAACACTCCTAGAGGCCGGTGTATCTAATACGGGGGCACGACAAAATACATATGGGATACACCACGTGGTTGTGTCCAATAAATTTAATTAATTTTTTTAGGGGGACACAGCAGGGACACAAGAGGGACACATTTAGGGAGACGGCATGTGTTAAATGTGCAATTTTTTTAATATCTTGGGGGGTAAATGTATATTACTTCAAATATTTTGGGTTAAAAGTACAATATGATGTATATATGATGCTTGTTTATAAATATTGAAGCTTCATGTTTATACATATAATTTTATTTACAATGGTATATAATAAATTTTATTTATTTTTGCTGTGTCCGTGCTACATAGGTGACCCATTTGGCATAAATATATGTCGGTAAGTCCATGTGTTTAATGAGATGAATCAGAAGACTTAAGTAGCAGAATCTGCATGTTACAGTGAATTTTAACTGAATTTTGAAAGTGTTGATATCATGTATTGCAATTTAAGTGCTTCAAGCTAGGACCACTAGGGTTTATGGCACATGGCATCTTTCAGCAAATTGCTCTAACTACAAAGAATTAACCAAGACAGCACAGGTTCCCAAGAGATTTTTCAAAGAGGGAAAAGAAATATTATCAATGTAAACGAAGGCAAGAATCATACAATTTTGAAAACATTTGTCCACATTACTCCAACACGTTGAAGCTCTGGCTGTGATAAATGCCTGTCAACCCTCCCAATGTTGTGGCACAGAACTTGTGCTGAAAACCTTGATCATATCTCTGAACTGTAAAATAGGATGTACAGTATTTACAAACAGGCTAACTGTAAAAGAAACAACATCAATCATTAAGACATTCCACTACACCTAATAGTACATCAATGAAGGAGAAAGAATGGAAGAAATGGTATTAAATTTTTCTCAAGTGTCTGCAATTTGGCTTATATAGCTCTACAATAGCAAAAATACTTCAATCTTTTAACTCATCAAAAAGAGCATTTTTCCTACCCTTGGAATCCCGATGCCACTTATCCTTTGATGACTTCATTTCTAAGGCGCCTAATATCACTACGGCTAAGTTTCCAACTAAAAATACCGTCTTCCCAGCATAGTCAAAAGTGTATTGTTTCTGCTGAATGTCAAATTAGTTGATGTATTTGAGGAGAATGACTTGTGGTAGAATACCAAAAATACTGCTGAAAATACCATAGTGGAAACAGCCTACATTTGATAACTAAAGCACCTTGCACATCATGATACAACTACGCTACGTGGGAATTCTTATAGCAGAATAAAACAATTTTAAAAAAAGGAATCAAACACATAAACAACCAGAAAACAGCTTAAAAACTTATTATTATAAAACTATTAAAGACATGAAATTATAACACAACATGTAAACAAGTGAAATTCTCAAAAGCCCTAGTTTCTAGCAGTTCAGCTTGTGAACTGAATTGGAGGGTAAAGATAGAGAGTACCCGGCGAATTTCTTTGGGAATCCAAAGGTGATTCTGGAGAAGCAAAGAAGAAGAAACTGTAGATGGTTGTTCTGACTTCTGATTGGTTGGA
>JADGMU010001324.1:0-30574 GCA_016920895.1 Vaccinium myrtillus | reverse complement strand
ATATTGGTATATTGCCAGAAGTGGACTCCATATTACTATTAGCAGTGTTCTAAAAGTATTAGCAAGAAGTGGACTCCATATTACTATTAGCAGTGTTCTAAAAGTATTAGCAGTGTTCTAAAAGTTGGTCGGTGGTCGAACGCCTAAATTGGTTAAGCGGCTTACTAGGCGGCTGGTAGGTGCTAGCCTGCTAGGCGTCCAATTAGTTGGCCCCTAGGCATTAGGTGCTCCTCCTCTGACCGGCTAATGCCTAACGATACTACACCATGTTCACCTAGAGTGATGTAATTTATTGACAAATTTTGTGGTGAGACGTTAGCAATCACTGTAATTTATTGGCCGGAGTACCACCTGACAATTATGTTATATGGTACTCCGGTAGTACATAATAATTAGTCAAAATTTTGAGTATAAGTAATAAATTTATCCTCCTCATAATACAATCACACCTTTTCCAAGTCTGCGCACTTGTCTCTTGTACTATGTAGTAGTTTAAATTGTGAGAGAATTGACGATGAAACAAGCCAAAAGGACAGATTCAAAGGGAAGGGATCCCTTCAAGCTGGGACAGAACTAGGGTTAGGCTAGAGAGGCGAAGCATGGGCAAAGTATGCAAACATATATAAACAATGACAGACTATATAAAATGTGGAAATCATCGACGCACGCCTTGTCGTTAGATCTCCCCGATATCCATAGAAGGTGCATATGAATACAAAATCAAAAGAGAAAATGCGATCGATCATAAGCTTTATATATTTCTTACAACAAAATCAAAGAACGCGCCTGAATAGTTATTTCCCCCCAAAAAAATGTCGTGAACAAGTTGAACTAAACAAACTCATCAAATTAACATGACATGAGACTCTAGCATATGAAGCTAATGTAGATATTGATATCTTCTAACCCTTCAAGCTACACAGTACACACACAACCACTTTGTAGGACCTGTCTTTTAAATAGCTCTGAACACTTATATTAATGGCTTAATATTCAATTTATGTTTATGAAAAAATGTAGAGGTGGTGAACCCATACATTTCGACAATAAATAAAAAATGTGAAGTTGACGACGGTCACCACTTGTCATCAATCGTATGGACAAATCTGTCATGAGTAAATTACACTTTCAGTTTTAACTTCACATTTTGCATGTTTTGCATATCCAATTGAAGGGCATTTTGTTAGAACGCTGCTAGGGGTACACCCCAATTTGCACCGAAAATGCACCCCACGCCTTCGGGGACCCGCTTTTGGGTCCCACACGAGTGATCCGAACCGTTCATTATTCTTAAAACATTTTTCCGAGGGGACCCACAAAAAATCAGCTCAATCGGACGGTTAGAAGTGCTTGAACCAAAATCTCACCGTTTCAAATTAAAACTTTTAATTTGAAACGGTGAGATTTTGGTTCAAGCACTTCTCCTTGAGCTGATTTTTGTGGGCCCTTTTTATTTTAAGAATAATGAACGGTTCGATTTGTGTGACCAAAAGCGGGTCCCCAAGGCGTATTTTTCCATTTTGCAAAAGGGGTGTACCCCCAGGTTTTTCCATTTTGTTAAAAGAAAAAAAAAAAAAAAAAAGAAGAAGAAGAAGTCATTTTATACTTAATTTCTCCTTGCCATTTCAAAAATTCAAATTTGTTTTCACTTTTTTCTCTCCACACTTCTAATCAGTGGTGGATTACTCGAGACACCCACTCCGCCTTCAAAATACTCCATATTTGCATGTTACCCTTTTTTGTCAATGCTTATTTGATTTTTGTTTTGTACTTAAGTATTCCATGATTTATTGTAGTAATAACGTAGTATAATATGTCTATAGCGTAAGTGTTCCATTATTTATTTTAGTACCGTATAATATGTGAATATTTTTAAAGTATTTATGATTATTTTGTTGGGCGGAAGGAAATTTTTTTAGGGGTGAACAATTTATTAGTGGATTATATACATGAACCGTACTAAAAGAGTAATTTTGTTGTGTGATTTGAAAGCTGCATAAGTAAATTCACATAAAGAAGAGCAAAGAAGGAGAAATTTTTCAGTGCCGAGTGGGTAATTGCTCGCGTGGTACCCGCTCGGCAATCTCAGTCGTCCATAATGTGATTAAACGGTCCGGATTTTAGAGAGAGAGAGTGTTTAGGTGAGAGGAGAGAGAAAGAATCAATCTGGGCCGCTCAAAACACATTTGGACGGCTCGGATCATACTTGGGTATCAAATGACAATACCCCCGGCATCCAAAGATTTTTCGCAAAAAAGAGTTCGAATTGTAAAACGGCGAGTGTAAAAGTGAGGTGGGTGTAAAGAGAAATGGGTGACCAATTATATCATCACATGCAATTAAAGCATGTGACCAATTTCCGTTGCTTAGCGGGACAGGGAACACTGTGAGAGGGTGTTTGGCTTCTTAGGGTATCCGCAGTCGTGGTAATAGCGTAAGAAATAGTAAAGTTAGCAAACATTTTCCATTTTTTGTGTCCCAATGGTATAATTAGTGTAAGAGTTTTAGGGTCAGAAATCACGAAAATGTTACCGAACTGTGTTTGTCCTGCTATTTCATAAAGAGAGGAGAGAGAGAGAGAGAGAGAAGAGAGAGGTGGCAAGCGTGTCAGAGGGATAGGAGAGAGGTAGACGCAGGAGGAGAGAGAGAAAAAAAAGGGAAGAAAAGTTGGACTCCATACCCAATATAAATACTATATTTATGTATTTTTTTTTTAAATTTTAACAATACTTTAACAACATTATTGCAACACTTCTTACTAGAGGTGTCAAATGGGTGGGGTGGGTTGGGTTGGGTTGGGTTGGATTGGAGTGAGTTGACATGAGTTATGAGTTAAATATGGGTTGAGAGTAAATGGGTTGACGACAACACAACTGTGTTTGTCCTGCTATTTCATAAAGAGAGGAGAGAGAGAGAGAGAGAGAGGGAGAGAGAGGGAGGTGGCAAGCGTGGCAGAGGGATATGAGAGAGGTAGACGCGAGGAGGAGAGAGAGAGAGAGAAAAAAAAGGAAGAAAAGTTGGACTCCATACCCAATATAAATACTATATTTATGTATTTTTTTTTAAATTTTAACAACACTTTAACAACATTATTGCAACACTTCTTACTAGAGGTGTCAAATGGGTGGGTTGGGTTGGGTTGGGTTGGGTTGGATTGGAGTGAGTTGACATGGGTTATGGGTTAAATATGGGTTGAGAGTAAATGGGTTGAAAATGGGTCTAGCCAAACCCAACCGGACCCGAACTGTTTTTCTTTTCTTTTTCCCAAAGGTCCAAACTTATAATCCTAGGCAGAGAAAAAGAGGAGTGAGAATTCAATTCTCAAAACTAATGGGAATTCAATTCTCTCTCGCCCTGTTTGGTAGCAGCATATGGAGGGGGGATATAAATTTGTCCTGGATATACATATCTGGTGTTTGTTTGGTTAAGAGTGCCCGTATATATTTTAGCTGGTATTTGTATATCCCTCTGCAGCCGGCTTAAAATTAGGCACCCTCCCCCCAGCCGTAGTTATATTCGGCCTTACTTCAACTTTTGTAACCTTTTGCTGTGGCCCACCACAGTGCAACAGAGGAGAGAGATAGAGAGAGGCTGGAGGGCGCCAGAAGAGAGAGAGGCTGGAAACAGGGGTGTGGCCCACCCTTTTCTTACTTTTTGACTTTTTTAATTGGGACAAAAAGGGTATTTTACATTATCCAACCCCCATATCCCCCTTCTACAATAACAAAACAAACAAAGTAATTTTTTATTTCCCCTTCTAAAATAATACCCCTCAAATCATATCTCTCTCTTATTATATCCCCCTCTTATTATATCCCCCTTCACCCCTTATATATATATCCCGCTAACAAACAGGGGGCGTCTATGTATATCTATTTCTCTCTCTCCTCCCTCTCTGAACGTCAAAACGTATGATAATTGGAACACATTGAATTTCCTTTGTTGGTCCAAAACCTATTTTGATTTTATTACATAGATGTTCTCGATTAACCTCAACAAATTATGAAAATATAGTAGCGATATATATATATATATATATATATAGGTTCCACTTCTAAAACGGGATTCCCGTTTCCGGTCCTCATGATCCAAATATTTTTTTGACGATCCGATCCGTCCAATGTGTTCAGAAGGTGTTTTCAAGTGTCCACGCGGGAAATATTCAAAAAAAAAAATACCGGGAAGGGCTTGATCCAAGCAGTTTTAAAAAAAAAAAAAAAAATATATATATATATACATTTTTTGCGAAAACTGCGCCCTTCCCGGTATTTTTTTTGAAGATTTTCCGCGTGGACCCTTGAAAACACCTTCTGAACACATAGGACGGATCGGATCGTCAAAAAAATATTTGGATCATGAGGACCGGAAACGGGAATCCCGTTTTGGAAGTGGAACCTATATATATATGTACTATATTTTCATAATTTGTTGAGGTTAATCGAGAACATCTATGTAATAAAATCAAAATAGGTTTTGGACCAACAAAGGAAATTCAATGTGTTCCAATTATCAAAAATAATTTCCGCGTGGACCCTTGAAAACACATTGGACGGCTCGGATTTTTCAAAAATAATTTGCAACACAACAAAAAAAAACAATTTTTTCTTAAATCCGGGAGGAGTGGACTAGAAGATTTCGCTATATATATATATATAAAATCTTGTGCATTTGTATTTTACCATTCCAAAACGCCAAGCATAGAATAGAGTGTCAATTTTTAATGAATCCATACTCTTAGGAGTACGGTTATTGATTTAATAAAAAAACATTTTGTATATGTATAGATCGTATATATGTATATGTGTTATTATATACTATCTTTTCCTCTCTTTCTAACTTGACTCCTGCGGTTCTCTATTTATAAATGTCTCGATCGTTTTCGTGTGGTATTCTCTCCACAAAATTGGAACACATTGAATTTCACGGGAGGAGGTGGGGTTTTTCAATTACAAACCGAATTTTTAAACCAAAAAGTGGTTCTTTCCTTATTCAAATTTTTATTTTCATTTGTTAGTTTTGTGTCAAGTTTTCGTGGTTTATGGATTCGTGTCGAGACGAATCTAAAGAGTATAAAATTATGGTCGAAACTAAATTCTTTTGAATAAAGCCAACATTAAACCAATAAACTGGTTCATTTTAGTTTATTTTCGGCTTTATTCAAAAGAATATTACTTGTGACCATAATTTTATACTCTATCTATAAACCACAAAAACTTGACGCAAAACTAACAAATGCAAATTTTGTTTGAAAAAAGACAAAATGAACAAACCAAAAAACCACTTTTTGGTTTTTTTTGCCAAGACGTCCCTCGCCTAATTGTTTTGTGAAGTAGTCATTACAAGCCAAATATATTTGTATTATTATTGCCCTGTTAATTAAACCGTTTCTCTACATAAAAGTCGAAAGTTTGCCATGTAATTAAAAGAGTAACGTGAGTGGGAAACTAATTTTAATTTTTGGGACCAACCCATTTTGGATCCATTTTGAACCCATGCAAACCCATATAAATATGGGCAAATATGAGTTCACCCATTTACAACCCATATTATAATGGGAGACTTGTTCAAAAGTCCTAGGCAAAGAATTTGTAACCCTATTAATCCACCAAAAAAGTTTTGTGTAGGTTGGGTTGGGTTCAAAATTGCAACCTTTACTTCTTACCTTAACAACAAATTTTGTCATAACAACACCAAAATGAGATTCACTTTTTACACTTTTGTGTCATATAACAACACATTTTTAACTCCACGACAGCGGATGCCCTTTTACATTTTCAACTTCTACTTTTGAGCTCTTAGGTGTTTGTAATGCAAAAACACATTATGACAGAATGACTTATCAGATTTTCACATTATAGGCCAAAAGTGAAAAAGAGCTCCTTAGGAGCTTTTCTCTTCTCATTCTGCATTATACTTTTTCCCTCAAATGTTAGATTTCAATTCTACCCTCCCCTAAGTTTACCTTATATATATGCTCACATTTCCCTTTTGTCTTTCCACCAGAACAGAACACGTAGAGATTTTTTTTGCCACCAGAAGATGATTCTTGAGATCTACACTTGGTATCTTTTTTTTTAGTTCATGCGTTATTTTTTCTTTTTTGACAATTAGTTCCATTTTACTTAATCTTTATTAAGTACAAATAACAACATACTTGGAGACTTTCAATTATTAAAAATAGAGGAAGAACAAAAAATATTTTACAACAGAGAAAACATTAGTCAGTATTCCACATGGTTATTTTACTCAATCAGTATTTCTTCATAATCAACATTGTTGGATACTTTAAATTAAGTAAGAACAAAAAATATTTCACAATATAACTATAAAAAAATTGTTAAAGCAATATTCATACACATTTTAATATCATTATAAATAAACAAGGGCAAAATGGTAAACAACCAATCCATAACTCATTTTCATCATTAGTCTCCCAAACACTACTCCTGTTGCAAAATGCATTATGCACATTTCTCCCAAACACTTCTCCCAGATTTAAAACACATTTTGACCATAATCCAAAAAGCAAAAAAGCCAAAAAGTTGAAAATGAAAAGCTGAAAAGTAGGTTCCCAAACACCCCATGAGGGTTAAAAGTGACAAACGTGTCAATTAAGCATGTCACGACCTGTTTGTCAACCAGATATAGTGAGGCTTAATTTCAAGGACACACCTTAATTTATCACACTTTGGCAACATGACCCTCTAAACTAAAAAACGTGCCAACGTGACCCCTTCAACTATCTAATTCTAGCAACATCACCCCTTCCCCTAAAATCCGCTAAAAAATTGGACGAAAGTGTGTGAAATGCCCAAAATAGCCGCTTGGTTAAATTAGATTTTCGGAGGAGGAGAGTAGCATTTTCTCTCACTCCTCCGCTCCTCCTGTCATCCCCTCACTCCCTCACTCCCCTCCAGTAGCCACCATGATCCCCTTGATCGAGCCCATGATCAAACCCTAATCAACCAACAAAGAACAACCACAAACCCAGCTCACCCCTTTCACTCCTCCCCTCTCCCACCGAACGAAAGAACCCAGATCAAAAGAAACCCTAATCCAAACCCTAACTCCAGCTCAACTCCCAAAAGCGCGCTCTCTGTCTCTGTCTCTCTCTTTCACACACACACACACACAAAGATGTAAAGCCTCCAGATCGAATCGAAACCCTCAGCCAAACCCACGAAACCTCCATTAACAGAAGAAATCGTACGACATTCGAAAGGGTTCGAAAACCTGACGTCACATCCCCGCGAGTCTCGGGTGGGTTTTGGTTTCCTATTTGAAGCTTTTGTTGACGATTTCGGCCTCCCTTCGGCTAATACATCGTCTTTGACAGAAGAAGAGAAAAGAAAGAGGATGAGTGGGAGCGAGTCTCATCGAACTCGTCGGGTGAACTTAGTGAGTTGTGGAGGTTCGACGATCAGATCCCGAGTTATTAGTTGTTTGACTTTTTTTTTAGTATTTTCTGATTTCACTATGTTCTTCGAAATTGGGCCTTGGATTTGGGGATAATATAGCACTCCCAATCTGGGTTTGTGGCTTTGTAGGGTGTGTGTACGTGTGTGTGTGTGTGTGTGTGTGTGTGTGTGAGAGAGAGAGAGAGAGAGAGAGAGAGAGAGAGAGAGAGAGAGAGAGAGAGGAGGATGAGGAAGAGGAGAGAGAGAGAGAAGAGGAGGAGGAAGACGGAGGGAAGAGGGAGAGAGGAAACTGGGTTCAAGGGAGGGGAGAGAGAGGAAGAAGGAAGTGAAGAATAGGTAGACGAAGGGCATTTTGGGGTTAAAATTTAATTTTCCGTTAACTTTTCAAATTTTCCGTCTAAATTCTTAAATTTTTTAATAGATTTGGACGGAAGGGGTGATGTTGTTGTATTTTGATAGTTGAGGGGGTCACATTGGCACGTTTTTTAGTTTAGGGAGTCATGTTGCCAAAGTGTGATAGTTTAGGGGGTGTCCTTGAAATTAAGCCATATAATGATGCTAGCCTTTGTCACCCAAATCGTACTTCTATCTGCTACCTGATACTCGTTTTCTTTTTAAGTGTGTAGTTTCGTAATTACACTTTTCACATTTACTTTCTACTATTGTCCTTAATAGAAACATCATCTTTAAAATTTACCCACTATTTTTCAAAAAAAAAAAAAAAAAATTTTAATGAGAAAATAAGAAATGTATTAACTTTTACTTAGGAGTAACTTTTTAACATCATACTTATTTAGGAACAAAAGGGATTATAATAGAGTAATAACATCCCTTCCACCATATCCTTATTATATCGGCCTTTATATCCAGTTTCATAATTACGAAAGCATTCCTATTTAATTGTAAATTCTCCAACTCAAATTCACCCGAAACAAACCAAGAATACACGTATTCCATTTTTTTAAAATAAATTACTCAAGGAAACAATTCACAACATATACACCCTTTATGTATTTCGAATAAGTCTACCATGACTACTACGGCTCACATAAAACTCACATATGCCTTCGTGGCTCAATGGTCCCGCGCCCACTTCACTCAAAAAAAAAAAAAACCTCTAATCTCCCTCTCTTTCTCCTCCCATCGTCTGTCTCTTCCCAAAAACCCAACTCCCACCAAGAATAACAAGATCAGAGGAAGCTTAGAGCATCAATATCAGTCTCTCTACTTTAACTTTAAAGTTAAAATAAAGAGCAAACTCCTCCAAAATCTCAAAAATCAGTCTCATCAAACGAACTCACCAATTTGAAGATTTCTTAACTTTGCTACAGTAACTTAACAAATTTGATGACTTACTGTTCACTCACCAAAAGAGGAGGAGGGATGGAAGAGTACAAGTTTGAATAGAGAGTCTGATTCTGTGAGTTTTTGATAAAGTGACCTGCTAAAGTTTGAATAGAGAATCTGATTTTGTGAATTTTCTGAAAAGTGACTTGCTAAATTATAAAATGTGTTTTTGAGGTTAAATTTGGTGGTTTTTTTGGTGTGTCAGATAAGGATGCCCTTAAATCAGACTCTTTATTCTAACTTCACTATATTAAAATATTCTTTCTTTCTACTCCTACTCCCCAAAAGTAATAATAAAAAAGTAAACAATGCGTGAATAGTGCATGAACAGTACGTGAACAGTGCCTTTGGTGTAAGGATAGCAATTTCACCCAAAACCAATGGATACCCAAACCAAACCGACCCTATCAGAGCGGTTTTTTATATTTTTTTCTGCCCATGGAGCGGGCTTGGTTCCTAAAACATGATACCCAGTGTGTTTGGATTTGGGTTTGGTCTTAGCAACTATTCGGCCAAACTCAAGCCCAAACCGATCCATATAATATTACTTATAGGATATATATAAACAGCCCAATCTTCTATTCCACACCTCCCCAAAATAAGGAAAAAATGGTTTTTTTTGTGTTGCAAATTATTTTTTGAAAATCCAAGCCGTCCAATGTGTTCAGAAAGTGTTTTCAAGGGTTCACGAGGGAAATCTTCAAAAAAAAAAAATACCGGGAAGGGCTTGATCCAAGCAGTTTTCGCAAAAACTGTAAATATAAAAATTTTGCGAAAACTGCTTGGATCAAGCCCTTCCCGGTATTTTTTTTTGAAGATTTTTCGCGTGGACCTTTGAAAACACCTTCTGAACACATTGGACGGATCGGATCGTCAAAAAAATGCTCGAATTACGGAGGTCCGGAAGTCCGGAGTCCAGACTAGAAGTGCTCCCTATATAAACATATTATATTTTTATATACATGCAATTTTTATTTTTCAATTCATAACTTTCAGTGACTTTTCATTTCATATCCCTCCTTATTTCTCTCAAATCCCTTAAAAATCTCAAGAGTCTCTATACGAACCTCTTAAAAAATGTTTATTATTTAGTTATTTCCTTTGATTATGTTGGAATTTAGATGTTTAATGGTAAAATCATATGGTATGTTACCTTTTTATTTTAATATATAATCTTTTTCTTCATATGTTCATTAATAGAATCAATATTAATGCGGGTTTGGTGCGGTTTGGATAAAATCCAAATCTATATGGTTTGGTTATGGTGCACTAAAATTCATACCCGTCGGATATCGGTTTGGATTTGGGTATAGATAGATACTTTGGGTTTAGGTATGGTAATCGCAAAACCCGGACCAAACCGATCCATTGCCATCCCTACTTTGGTGCATGAACAATGCCGCACCAAATTTGTTCAGTTACTATAGCAAAGTTAAACAATCAACAAATTGGTGAGGCATTTGGTGAGCCTAATTTTTTTTGAGGTTTTTTGAGAATTTGCTCTCTACTTTAACTTAAAAGCTAATTTGTTAATCCACATATTGATACTCTTAACAAGCACAAAAAAACTTCCAATCATAATTAAAACAAAATTCAAGATCTGAAATACCCATTTGATCAAAACAGATCAAGAAGTTTACCCTTGCATTCAAAGATAAATCTCGTTAGTTCTTCATGATGAGATGCAGATGGGAAGGGAGTGAGGGATAGTGAAAAGATTTTTCCCATCCTCAGGGATAGGAATCATGCATTCCACAGAAAACTCAATACTAACAATATGAACTTTTTTAGAACGTCGTTCCAAGAATTAACTAAATGCACAAATCTTTAGTACTATTAAATTCTCACATCTGTTGCTTCGTGATCAGGTTTGCCGCCGTTGAACAGTCAACTTCCTAATGGGAAATCGTCTCCGGTTAAAACGGTGACGACGCGGAGGCCACGGCGGAGAAGTGGACGCGGAGGAAATGGGTATTTCAGATCTGTTTTGATCAAATGGGTGTTCCTGTGAAGTTGGATCAAATGGGTATTTCAGATCTTAGATTTTTTATTTTTTATTTTTTTTTGTGATTTGAATTTTTTTGTGCTTATTAAGCTACCTCTGATCTTGTTTAAGCTACCTTTGGGAGAAGAGAGACAGACGAGGGGAGTAGAGAGCGAGAGAGATTAGAGTTTTTATTCTTTTGGAGTGAAGAGGGTGCGGAGCCCACGGGGCCACGTGGCACCGTCACCTAGGCATATGTGAGCGTTATGTAAGCCGTAGCATGTGATAGTAGACTTATTGATGTATTTCCCCACTTTATCACACTGAGATGGGGGCCGCAGGAGCACAAACCGCCCCCCTCAATGTTGAATAATTACACTAATATTTCTATAATCCACATGTTAATGATAACCAATAAATTTTATGATAATATTAAAATAATAGTATTACTTTAAATTCTCTTCTTTTTTTTCTTTTGATATTCGTGAGACAATTTCTCAAGGTTCTAAATTTTCACTCTCTTTTGAGCAAGCTAGGGGTGCAAAAAAAAAAAAAAACCATCATTCTCTTGATTCCGAACTAAACGTTTAGTAGGAGTAGGGTATTAAATACCTCTAGTAGGTACACCGGGCCGGACAGACAACATGGAATCAGAAGTTGATTGAATGAGATTGAGAAATGGAAGCGGCAACATGGACTGGCTTTCTTGCCTGCCTTTAGATTAGTAGGCTAAAAGCAGTGAGAAATCTCCCTTTCCTTTGTAGCTCGCTAGGTCAGCTAGTTCTGTTAGGGCAACCTCGGGTAGCGGGTCGGTTCTATCAGCATAGGTAGTTCACAACTTCTTCCCAGTCGTATGAGCCTATTGTTTGCAGTTCAGTAACTTCTCCCAGTCAAAAGAGTTTCACCAGAGCCTGTTACTCCAGTCGGTGCTGTTTGCTCAGTGTCAGGATAGAGTTTTAGTGTAAGCAGACTCTGAAATGCTTCTTGTTTTTACATGTTAAGTTTAGTAGTGTCCAGAGAGGAGTTGTAAGTGCTGCCCATGGGTGGCTAAATCTGTTTTTTAATTAACGTGTCTTTTGTTTTAATATATTGCATCAATTTTCTTGTTATAAAAATGCATGAATAACAAACTGAAATAAACCAGTCAAACCAAACCAAAATGTCCGGTTTGGTTTAGAAAAATGCCTAAACCAGAACAAACCGAACCGCTTACACCCTGTGCAAACACATTCATTCGCATTAATCTTAAAGGTGAAGTTCTCCACACTAAGATAAATTTCTTGATTTGTACCCGACTCCCCTCATACTGTATCCACTAAAAACTAATCCGGTTAGGTTGAAACTCAATGGCGACTCCACCATGGTAGCAGCGAGGTCAAGCGACCTCGCTGGATTCGAAAAATGCACTTGAAAAAAAATAAAATTTAAATATAAATAATATTTTCTTTACTATGGTCAGCGCTGGGTTACTTGTACGAGGTTAATTTGAACCAAAATGTTATATCCCAACAAAACAAAACAAGCCTAGCTCAATTTTGAGAGTCTAATATATAGTATACATTTAAGAATAGTAGTTGTTTGACATTTGATTAAATGTGGAAACACTAAAAATTAAAGGGAATCAGACTCCTTTTTCTTTTTTCTTTTTTTTGCATATAACTTTTCATCATACACGCTGTGTATTTTTGTCAGCGCTGGATGAAAATCCTAGAGTCGAAACTAATATTGGAACTTTTCTATTGGTACCGACGGTGGGTCCCAAACGATCAATCCGAACCGTTCATCCATCTCAAAATCAAATTCCGAGTGGTCCCACGCGGGAATCGATGCAATCAGACGGCCAGATGAGCTCATCGTCCGATTGTATCGATTCCCACATGGACCCACTCGGAATTTGATTTTGAAATGGATAAACTATTCGGATTGATCGCTTGGGACCCACAAGTGGGTCCTCAACACCGTCTGTACAAAGGGGGTCGGTATCCCTTGTATTTCCGGTAATATTGTGGGTAAAGTGGAGCGTAAAATAAACTTTACCCTTGGTTCATTTCGGAGTGCAGTGATTGGGACCAGTCCACAAAATCTACAGGAAGGATTTGAATCTCCACCTTGGAAGCCTTTCCACCCGTAGCCATCTTTATACTTGGCCTTGTGCCCTTGTCATAACTTGACTACACACCAAGGCATTTAGTCAATCAATTCATCTGCCTACAACTTGTTTTGTTGTTGTAGTATTCACTCCACTCCCTCTTTTTGGAAGACACCGGGGGTGTTAACTAAAAAATAGTTTAAAAAAAAAAAAATAGAGATAGCATTCCTCACATACATCACATAAAAAAGCAAAAATCGATTATTAAAAACACCCTTGCGGAACAGCCTGATCTATCTTATTCCCTACCAAGAAAGACAGGAGTATTCTTTACGGACGTTGCTACGGTGAGGCCCGTGTACAAAAATGCACATACCATGCTCGAGGACCCACTTTTGGGTCTACACGAAATGATCGAACCGTTCATTATTCTTAAAACATTTTCCGAGGGCCCCAAAAATTTAAGCTCAATCGGACGGTTAAAAGTGCTCAGAACCAAAGTCCCACCGTTTCAATGAATTTTTTTAATTGAAACGGTGGGACTTTTGGTTCAGACTTTTAACCGCTGATTCGATTGGCTAAAATTTTGTGGAGCCCTCGGAAGAAAATGTTTCAAGAATAATGAACGGTTGAGATCACTTGTGTGGGACCCAAGTGGATCCCGAGCATGATCTGTGCATTTTCTGCTACACGGCCTCTGTACCGTGGGTTTATCTTATCGATTCTTTACTATTTGCAACCAAAAAGTGCAAAATGAATTAAATTGATCATCAATGGTGGTAGCTGCTGTTAAAAAAAAAATGGTGGTAGCTCAATATTTACTCATGGAATGCCAAAGCAATTGAATATGTTAGTTCAATCTTTCTACTTTATGGCAGGCTTTCAAACCCTTATTAACCACATTGGAATCTTATCCAGTTATTTTTGGCATTATGATTTGAATCGACCTTTAGAATGCGAGCCAAAAATCATGGACATTTTTTTAAGGGCCATCCTTGAGTAATTTAAGAACACTTACGGACACCCAGAACGTAATATTATCTCAATTTTTTTTATTAGGTGTACAGCCAATTTATGCGTATCTTGGCTAATCTCGGGAGTCCCAACTTAAATAAACTAAAAACTCTACGCCTTGACCCGACCTCTCTATGCAACATGTGACCTACACATGCAAGCCTGACTCCCATTTGAAGAGCGCAGCACCCCGCCTGTCCCGTAGCAGGGCCGGCGATGGAGTTCCAACTTAGGACATAAGTGAAAAATGCTCTCTCTTACCACAAGGGCCAAGCCTATTTGGATGTACTACCAGCCCATTTGGATGGAGGGAATTCATGAAAAAAGGAAAGAAAGAGTCATGGTTTCTAGCCTAATTATTCATTTGTATATAGTAATATTTTTCGTGAGAAATTGAGAGAAAAGTACAAAAATGAAAAGTTTTGATTTGCTCTTCCCCTCCCGTTTCTCATCTCCATCCATCCAAAGGGGTTGTAACCACGACGCTGTAACAACAAATGAGCATAAATATTTGCAACTAAAAAATAAACCACATGGTATTAAGTTAATGGTGTATGCCTACTTACAAATTTTACTTCATACATACTCCATGTGAACTAGGACCATGGAAACCAGGATTACCAGCTCCAGCTAATGGACTAAAAAAAAACTGGTTTCAGGCACTGAGTTGGGTGGGAATTAATCTGGTCAACCCCTGTTGGATTCAGCTTTGTGGGTTAGTCCCCGGTGGTTGATCTGCAAAACTTTTCTTCATCGTTATGTAAAAAGGAATAACGGAAGCAAAAAAGAGAAAAACTTGAATTGTCAATTCAAACACAAACCTTTACCCCTGAGGACGTGCCCACTATTTCTAGGGCTATGAGTAGGGGTGCAAACGAGCCGAGCCGAGCCGAGCTTTGTAGTGATCGACCTCGGCTCGTTAAGTAAACGAGCCGAAAAATCGAGCTCGAGCTCGGCTCGGTCATAAACGAGCCGAGCCCTTATCGAGCCAAGCCAAGGTAATTTACTTAACAAGCCACCTTAAACGAGTCGAGCCTATGTAATCGAGCCGAGCTTTTGCGAGCCGAGCCGAGCCGAGCTTTAGCAAGCTCGTTAACTAAACGAGCCTGAAAATCGAGCTGAATCAGCCTCGGCTCGCTCGCTTACTTATCGAACCGCCAAATGAAAGCCTAGCCTTAACGAGCCGAGCCACGAGGTGCGCACGAGCAACTCAGTTCGTTTGCAGCCCTAGGCCTATGAGGAACAATTCAGAATGGGTGAATTCAAACGAATTCATGGACCATTGACCCCCCTAAGGGCTAAGAATCAACATGACCTCCCCAAGAATCTTGGATGTAAGTTGCATCTTTCAATCAACTGCAAAGTTAATCCTCCGGGAATCAGAAAATTGACTTACTCTTCAATCTCCCGTTCTCTTGAATATGTTTTTAAAATAAATGTGTTCCAGAATCAAAGTTTATCAGTATCCGTATACAATGATATAGATCAGATCAAAATAATAATTATAACAATAATAATACAGACGTCATTAACATACTTGCGTAGTTAAGTGAAGGAATAAAAATTACAAGTTTCCGACCTACCAAAAAAATAATACAGTAACAATAGTTTTTCAGGTGACCAAACGAATACATGTGTCTTTAATATTACGCAGGCTAAAGCAAACCCACACTAAATATATACTGGAATTATATAGTTAAAAATGGTGGAAGTTACCAAAGTCTCCATTGCCATTGTAGATGCATCTTTCCGGAAGCAGCAACATTAATGTCATTTCACTACATAAAACGTCACCAGAGTGTTGAAACCAACAAACATCGAACAACCTTCTTTGAAACTGTCAGCATCCCAAAGTCCAAACACAAACAATCAGCAAGATTATCTTCCCTCCCGCTCCAATTACAAACAAGAGAAAGCTCGTGGAAATAGCTGTTGAAGGCCGTCTATGGTTTATGATTCGTCACGCGCTCTAAGGTTGCGGTCGGCGGGATTGGTTCCTGACTACCCAATTATGATAACATCAACAAAAATTCCCGTCTTTCTTTAGAAGAAGAGAGCAATGTCCATAGGCTTCAATGGGTATCCAATGGTTCCGGATTATGATCTTGTTTCTTTTGTTTTCTGTCTTTTCCCCCTGTAATTCAATCATCCTCGGCATCCAAGTCTGGGGTAACAGGCCAAATACCTGGAGTTCTGAATCTCTCCAGGAAAAATGCCAGTCCCAGCTGCGGTCAAAGCTGTTGTGGCCACAGCTGCAAGTACTCTAGTCGTTGCAGGAATCTTTTTCTTCATCTTCTACAAATTAGCTATGGCTAGAAAGCGTGTGAGAGGGAAATTTAATTCAAGTTTCCGTAAAGAAGGAACGGTTTTGAGTCATCAAGAGTTCAGGCAACAAGGGGGAACTATGAAAGGGTTGTTTGTTGATGAGAATGCGTTGGATGTTCTTTACTTGAGAAAACAACATGAACAAGGAAACCTCACGAGGAGTTTCTCCAAAATTTGGGTGAATCCATTGGCAGGAGAAGAAAAGAGTATTGATTGGAGAGCAGATAAATCCATGAGCCTTGAAACAATTCAGGAAAGTTCATTACTCCATGGTTCATCCAGTACAGCTGATTCTACCGCCCGAGCCTCAAAAACAAATCCCCTTTTTATCCCTGAGAAGCAAACTCCACCTCCACCACCACCGCCTCCACCACCGCCAACACCACCACCACCACCACCATCTCCTCCTCCTCTGAAAAAAGTTCCCCCCCCACCTCCTCCGCCACTAAATTCAGCAAAGAGAAACCTGGCTCCAGTGCCTCCGCCACCTGGGACCCGTGGTTTGGTTTCATCACTGAAACTCCCCCCTCTGCCAAGAGGAAAGACAAACAGCATCAGCAGGGGAGAGGCTCCTCCCACTGGAGAAAGCAGCAGAAAGGGGATTGATGATGTCAAGATGAAACTGAAGCCACTCCACTGGGATAAGGTCACTGCAAATGTTGATCACTCAATGGTCTGGGATGAGATCAATCATGGATCTTTTAGGTAAATAAATACTGAAATTCTAATACCCATTTCATATTTTGTCTTCCTTTCTTTGGCATCCCTCTGATAATTGACATTTTGCTATCAGATTTGATGATGATCTTATGGAAGCTCTATTTGGATACACTGACAACAATAAGAAACCTCCAGAAACCACTAAATCCGCAAATTTAACCAATCCCAACTCTGCTTCTTCACGTCAAATTTTCATCCTTGATCCTAGGAAATCCCAAAACACAGCTATAGTACTTCGATCTCTCTCAGTATCCCGCAAAGAAATCCTAGATTCCCTCCTTGAAGGCCGAGGCCTCAGCTCTGATACCCTCGAAAAACTAACAAGAATCTCCCCAACCCAAGAAGAATCATCCAAAATCCTCCAGTTCAACGGCAACCCAACAAAACTAGCCGACGCCGAGTCCTTCCTCTACCAAATCCTGAAACAAGTCCCCTCGGCATTTACCCGTTTCAGCGCAATGCTTTTCCGGTCAAACTACGATTCCGAAATCCTCCACCTCAAGGAATCCATCCAAACCCTAGAACTAGGTTGCAGAGAACTACGAAACAGGGGCATTTTCTTCCGACTACTCGAAGCAATTCTAAAGGCTGGGAACCGAATGAATGCCGGCACGAACCGAGGAAACGCACAGGGATTCAACCTCAACGCCCTCCGAAAACTCTCCCATGTCAAAAGCACAGATCGTAAAACCACCCTCCTCCACTTCGTAGTCGAACAAGTAGCTCGATCAGAAGGTAAACGCTTCAAATTGAATCGAAACCCAAGCTTCGGAAAAACCAGCTATAATGATGCAAAAACAAACGATCTTGATGATGGAGATAAAAGAGAAGAGTCCATACTGTTAGAGAAACCAAAAAGAAGCGATTCTGATGATGGAGATAGAAGAGAGGAGTACTTACAGTTAGGGTTACCAACGTTGGAAACCCTAAATGCGGATTTCTACAACGTAAAAAAATCAGCGTTAATAGACTACGAGAGTTTCATCATTGCGTGCTCTAATTTGGCAGCTAGGGTTTGTGAAATTCGGCAGCAGCTGGTGATTGGCTTTGAGAAAGGGGAAGAAGGTGGATTTGTGAGGGAAATGAAAGGGTTTCTGGAGGAATGTGAAGAGGAGATTAAGGTTGTAAGAGAAGAGCAGATTAGGGTTATGGAGCTGGTGAAGAGAACAACAGCGTATTACCAGGCGGGGGGCGACAAGGAGAGGGCGGGGAATCCATTGCAGCTGTTTGGGATTGTGAACGATTTTCTGGGTATGGTTGATCAGGTGAGGATTGAAATTGGGAAGAGGAGAGAGAAGAGGAGTGGGAGGAGTGCAGTGAGGGTAGTGTTAGGGTTATCACCGCCGCGATCGCCGGCTCCGCAGCGGCCGAGGACGCCGGTGCGATCACGGAATTTTCGGGTGGATTTTATGGGAGAGAAGATGGGCGGGAGTAGTACCAGTGGGTCTTCGAGCGAGTTAGAGGATGATTTCTCTGAAGCTAGCTAGTTGTATTTTTTCATTGGAATTTCACTGTCCTTAATTTGGACTGTACTGTTTGTGATGGTGTGTGTTCCAGACGTGCGAATTGAGCCGTGATCTCGGCAATCAACTGCTCGAATTTTATCTTGATAATAGATGATTCGGATTTACAAAATGTCGAAATGTAATTAGATCTTTTGAAAACACATTAGACGGTTCGGATGCCGCACCAGCACTTTTCTTGGTCCTTAACTTGGAGTGTTCCGTCCAACTTTTCACATTTTTTTGGTTTTCATGTGTTTGGCCCGTTTGGGAGCTAAATCTAGAATGCGTTGTAACTACAGGAAGGGAAATTGCTCATGTGCAGTATTAGAGCCGTCGGATGTGTTTTCAGCGAAAATGAATTCTCATCGACTAAACGAGGTTTTTGAATTATCGTCATATTTTTCACACACAAAACTCTTGTACAAATGTATACACATTACCCAAACACTTTTGTATATTCCGGATATATATAGTTCCAATAAAAATATTGACATACAACCGCTAAATATGTACAACAATGCTTATTGCTTAGTTATTACTAGTAATTTTTATTCTTTTCATATTCTATTAGTGGGGGCAAATCCTGTTCAGTATTCTACTATCTAGTGGTATCTAGTTTTGCATTAGTTGACTTGACCTTCTCCCTCTATTAGTAGTTGCCTTTTGTATTCATATCGAAGAATGCTAGTGGGACGCGGGGAGGCTGCTGTGCAGAATTATAATGTCCACAAGTATTTTTAACGGTTCGGATTAAAAACAAACTATTCACGCTAATAGTTTGTTTGAAATCTTAGCCGTCTATCCAAGCAACAGACGGATCAAATTATGCACAGTACTTGCTATACACAAGTTGCACAGTAGCCTCTCCGCGTCCATGCTAGTGATTCTACTCTTCTCACACATACTCTGTGACGCAGCGGAATTCACGAGAAACTAGTTGCGTACTAGTTCAAACGAATATAGGTCTCGAATCCATGAGTGTTCTTGAATCCACAAGAGAAAGAGAATAACTCTGATTTATAATTGATTAAAAGTTGAATAATAATAGAGGTTACATGCCCTTTTATAGGAAAAACTAGCAAACCCTAGCAAAAACTTACCAAAAAATAAAGTATCCCACAAATTGGGGAAACTTCCAAAATTGAAAACTAGAAAGAAAAATAAGAAATTCCCAACTGGAAACAACGAAAACGGAATTACACACTAAGAGTAATTCGTAATCTAATTATTACCTAAAATAGCAAAATTACTAAATTGAAGGCCTAAACGAATGAATTTGGCCGAAATCCACCATCAGTCACGATTAGGGTCGTGAGTCTTGATCACAGCGCGATTCTGCTTCAGCCCACCAAGTCTGGGCCTATTCCGGGCTCGTCGATAAATTGCAGAATTTGGCAATTTTCAATTAAGAGTTGTTTGGGCCTCCTAGGCTTCGACCGGTCCAATTGATCATAGAACTGGGCCGCTACTTGTTCTGCATCATTCTGTGTCTTTAAAGAAGAGAGACAGTTAACCACAAAATTTGTTGGTTGCTTGTTGAATCTTTGACCAACGGTTCATTAGTCTCATTATGATCATGGTATCTAAGCTGATGTTAAGTTGAGTATCTTCTTTCATAGATGACCAATCATCTCGTGTTCTTTTGACACTACTATCCAGTCCAGTTGGTCGACAAATTGAGAGGATTGAGCTGGAGATTGTAATTGTTGACTTGCGAATTAAGAGCATGGGGGGTTGGAAAAAATTCTCCCCTCGTCACCAATGATTTTGGAAGGGGGAGGAATTCAAGTCAAACCCGTGTAGCTAAGCATTACATCAAATTTTTCTTTCTTTCTTTCTTTCTTTTTTTTTTTTTTTAAGAGACGCGTAGCATCACGCACTCGAGGGTTGAAAAACTGATATAAAATGGGCAGTTAATAGAATGATTTTATTTTTTTATATGAATTAAATGAAAATAGGAGTGGATGGGAATCCGGGGGAGGCGCTGTGCGGTAGGTGTTGTGCGGCAAAACTACGTTGTTTTGCTCATTTTCCTTGGACATCCAAGGGCCCTCTTTGGAGATTTCAGAATGCTTAAAGATTTCAGAATAAAAAAAACATCACCGATATTGGTTGTGTAATTATGTAATCATCAAATATTGTCGCTTAAAGATTTCAGAATGCTTTGTTTAGAGGTAATGACGTTGGAGCACCAAGTATACCAAAATACCTTTTCGAAGAAATATATTTCATATCGAAGTCAACAAACTTTGAAAAATAGTCAAATAATCAAGGTGGGTTTTATTTATTTTTTTATTTTTGACTATTTTACTAAAATTGTACAATAGATTCTTCTCACTCGCTATTCGGTCATGCTCATGCAAGTTTTTTTTAGCATAATTGATTTCAGAATTGATTCTGCAGATGCAATCCATTTATGAATTGAATATTGCATGTTGTGTCACAGTAAGTTTGATTATCCTGAATTATGAATGAAAAATATTACACAAAACAGCTTGAAGTTTTACTTCTCTATAGACAACAAACGAGCACATATTTGATTCCGTGGCTTCCAGTGTGAATCCGCTCTCTATAGAATTTTATTGTGAAATTCATCACAAACTTCACAACAATCGATTCTCAAAGCGAAATAAGTTTATCGATTTCTTTTACTTACTTATCACACATAATTATGATCGGTGTTTGATTATGATAATTTGTTATGATATTGTTACGAATCTTTGTGGCCTTGGTTATGTATGCATGTGGCAAGTAGGAGACATTGTGGCTAGCCACAACTTTAAAACTTATGAATCACTATTTACGAGAATTTGTGGTATGTTTGTTTTTTCATTTATGGTTCTTATGAGTTTGTTCTGCCCTATAAAAATGGGTTAGCAATACTTGTTCTCCAATAGATTTTAGGTACATTTTATGAAAATCTCATAAAATGAACATTTTATGGAGAGGTGATAAAATGAAGTTGTTTTCCCAACTGATAAAATGTAGTGGTTTTCCTATAGATTTTAGGAGGATTTTATGAAAATCTCATAAAATCACTTTTACATTTTATGTGTTGAGATTGGAGTGTCATAAATGTGAGATTTTATGAAACAAAAATCTGTTGAAGAACGAAGCCTAATAATTTTGTGGTCGAGCTAATGAATAGTTGTAGTTAAATAAGATGGCATGTTAGAGCATCTCCAAGGCCCTAGGCAAATGGGCTCTCTTAGCTAGAGTAGGTAGCCAAATCAATTTTTCAATGCTCCAAGAGACTCTCTAATTGCCTCAATAATCTGCCTTGGGGGCTTTTCCCTCGCTACCAATGGTAAGCCTTTTCCCTCTCTTCTTCGTCTGACTCTCTCTTTGAGCATCCCCAACAAAGAGAACATAAATCCTCCCTAAAAAGATTGGTCATGAATAGTGTTTTACCTACTTACATCTCTTTCAACACTCCGACAATGCTTTCTATTACTCTCTCTATACCAATTAAAAAATATAATCTAATACATATAATATATATACACACACACACACACATAAGAGGAGAGAGAAAATTTTAAAAAAGGATTAAAAAAAGGGTTGGGGAGTGAATAGTGGCTCCCTAAATGAGAGGTGATATAGGGAGGCACTATTCACATATGTATTTTGTTAACCTATTTAGGGAGGCTCTTGGAGCTCAAATTTGATGTTTGGCTTGGTAAAATAGAGATAGGAGGAAATTTAGGGAGTCTATTGTACATGCTCGCACTATTCCCTCTCCTTTTTATTTTCTAAAACTCAAAATGTTTATACTTCGTAACTTTTATTCATCATATCTGATGTTGAAAAAAATATATATTATTGAAACCTACTCGACGACATCTATCAAACAAGAAGACCATTGAATATGAAATTATGTGTAAAAAAAATAATTTTTTGGGTGCAGGATTTTTTTTTATACTTAATTATTAAATTCATGAACTCAAGTTCTATAAAAAATCACGAGTCCTAGAGTCATTCAAAATCACAAACTCAAACCCAAAATAGTTTGGATGGAGAGGAAAATAGAGAGTAGTGTTGGAATACATAGATGAAAAAGTGAATAGGTAAAATAGAAACGGTATTTTTTTTTCTCCTTTTGAGTAGCTAGGCAGAGTAGAGAGGAGTGTTGCGATGCTCTTAGATGACCTATTCTTCAAATAACATTAAAATGACGTGGCGCGATCTGAACCCTTGATTGAGTGCATGTGGGGTTTGTTTTTTTTATCAGTAGATGTATATTTAAGCGTTCCCTAGACAAACAATCCAACAAAATGAGGACAGTGCCACAGTGGTACTATATTAACACGATACACGAACTTATGGGTGGGAGCTCTAATACAGGTTTGAAGTTACACTAACCGCACTTACTTTGCCTTATGAGTATTAAATCCCCTTACTTTAATCTGCAATTGAATGGCCAACAGAAGTCGATGAGGTCACGCTGATGAGGTCACCTATATACTAGTTCTTTTTTTTTTAACTGGATGTTCGGGTCAGTTTATACGCACTTCGACTATGTCCAGGGCCTTGAAAGTAACAACCGGACATATTCCCAAGTGGCCCCAAGAGTTTTACTGATAAGAGGAATCAAACTTAAGACTTTTGGTAGAAACACACTCAAGTCCCAAGGCAAAACTATTTTGCTTAAGGGTTAAGGTCACCCATATAGTTGTCCAAATGTCCAATGTGCCCCCTCTCTCTTGTTTTTTTTTTTTTAAAAAAAAAAAATTATAGGGCCCCTTTTATTATTCCCTCAACCAAAAGCCCCAACCTCACAACCAACCAACATTTTCCTGCTTTCTTGCAATATAGTATTGACAACCAATTATTGTGTGCATAATTTAGGTTACTCTAGAAAGATAGACCATATGCCTTTTGTGAACTTTTTTTTTAGCCTAGAAGATTGGAAGCAAATAATATAAACAATAATACTATTGCTTATCATTTTTCAATTTTCAATGCTCTAGAGCAAAGAGAAGTCGTTTGTTACGTTTAATTTGTTTCCACTACTTATTGCGTTGACAATAGACAAACATTAACTGATGAAATGTAAAAGGATTTTGCAGTTAATTTCTCTGATCATTGCTTTGGATGGTTGATTCATTATATTTCTATGAATGATTACAGTGTTTATATTTACACATGTATGTATGTATATGTATAACCTGATAATAAAAAAAAGTACGTGTATTTATAAGCTTTTTTTTTTTGGCAAATAATGTATATGTGTAAGTTGTGTACACATGTACCAATCTATTATGCATATTGGAAAGGAAAAGGCTACAATACACACCCCTTGTTTGGGTGTGTATCATACACACTCCTACAAAAGTTACGAATTTTTTTGTAGAAGTTACGATTTTTTTGTAAAAGTTACGAATTTTTTTGTACAAGTTACGATTTTTTTTGTAAAAGTCACGATTTTTTTTTATAAAAGTTACGAGACACACCAAAATGCTACGAATCATATTGCTGAAAAGTTACGAAAAACTAAAAAATGTTACGATTGCTGATGAGGTGACACAATCTAGACCACACAATAGGTGCATATGTGTTTACTGGTTCTTTTACTTCTTTGTGATAAAATAATCGTGTGCGAGCGTGCCAGAGAGAGTTTCAATCTCCTCCCTCAGATTAACTTTGGAGAAACCAAGTCTAATCAGGCGATTGTGTTTTATTGGTTCAATTACCTCAATTAAGAGGATTTTTCTTTATAAGTGAAGAAATGCAAACCAATAACTCAGGAAATTAAAGAAACAAGACACTTCGATTGAGAAACCAAAGATAAACTTACTTCGAAATTGTCTTCAACTTCAAATACAAATGTAACAGAACTTCGAACTGGTGATTGTTACAAGAACAACCGAGAATGGGTGATTGTTATAAAAACAACCGAGAATAATCCTAACTACTTCCTAATCTACTTCCTAATCTACTTCGAACTGAGTTCGAAATCCTAAAACTACTTGCCAATGAACAAACCAAGCATCATTTTCTTGATAGCTGTTTGTTGAAGATTTGTTCGGGGCTTTTTTCACTCTTCAATTTCTTCTATTTATAGACGTTGCTTGTAGTTTGAACTTCCCGCTCAATGAATTTGAACTTGGCTTGCTTCGAACTCTAACTTCTGCTTTTTGAGTTGGCAGTTTCTTTCTTCCTCCACGTCTGAATTTGAATTCTTCAGATCCTTCCTCCTGAAGTTTTGATTTGAAATCTGCATAACTGCTCAACTAACTCAAATGATTACACGTTAAGGGAATAACTGCTTTTCAATAAGTACTCCACGTACTCTAACTGTCAATTATTCCATTTTATAGATTTACACGTGGAGTTTAGGTGTTTAGTAGTTAATATCGTGGCTTCGAAGTCAGTTTCTTTTCGTCCTTGACTTGTAACTGCCAATAACTGCTTTTTTGAATTGAGGAACAACACGACACCGTATTAACTCAATTCTACTTCAATAATCCAGTGTATCTCTATTGACAAGTAATTGCCAACGTTTGGCATTTTTTATTACGTGTCAATCAACTATTGGATTTGTTAACTTTATATGTAAACATACCCCCCACATTAGCATCGTTGTTCAAGGGTTTTGAATAAGTGTTAATGTGCCTTTTGCCGCTTCGAATTTCTTAACCAAATCATGGCTGAAATTTTCAACACCCAAAATGTCTTCGACAACTTAGTTCCTTTTATGGTTAAATTTTATATCTCTTAGTGCTTTTTTGAAGCACTTAAAGATGTTTTTAAACCAGTTCGAACCTATGATTAATAAATCATGACAAAATATATTTTTATAGTATTAATCCAATAAAATGGTTTAGAAACATGATGACTCCAAACTAATTGTAGTAAACACCTGACCCGAAACAACGCACCGTTTGATCGCAATGTATAAATCTAGGGCTTAAAATTTTCACTGTGCGCTCAAAATTTTCAAAACACTTTGCCCTTTCTCTTTCTCTCTTGTACTCCTGCAACCATGGCCGCTGAGACTTCAAACCCAATCGGCGTTTCTTCCTTTGCCCTGAGAAAACTAGTTCGTGTCGCCAAATCGAACCCTACAGATGAATCCTTACACGATCAAACCTTTATCGTGAACCCTAATAAGGTCGATACTCATGTTCTAGGCCCTGCATTCTTCGATCTTCCTCTCAAATTTACGTTATATTACCCAATTTTAGAAGAGAGTCAACTCATCAAAGATCAGGCACTAGACTTTGTAGAATGGCCTACTAGGAATTTTGTATGCTGGCCCATTCAAGATAAAGACTGGGGTAAGTGGACTGAACACATGTTGAAGTATAAGAAAACAGAGTTGGAGCAAACTGGGCTTTGGCATATCATCACATTACTTCAATATGGTATTCAACAAAACCCTGCTCTCATACATGCTGCCCTAGCTTTTTGGGATTCATCATTCAATTATTTTCGTTTCAATTGTGGGATGATGGGACCCACAGTTTTAGATGTGTCATTTCTGACTGGACTTCCTCCATTTGGTCCAATGTTTGATATTTCCAAATCCATCGATGTTCCGCCATTGAAGGACATGAAAACCTCTGGTTCGTATGCATCATATGGGAACTTTTTCCGTTCTGAAGCAAAATTCGAAGACCCAGTATCTGACAAGGAATTCTTTGCATATCTTCTATATACTTTATGCAAAATGATCTTCTGTCATAGCGGCAAGAAGATTATGCATGAATTCGCCCCTTTGGCATATTGTCTCTCTAAAGGTGAGAAATTTGATTTGGCCTCATACTTCTTGGGTTATGTCTACAAAATAGGGTCTGACAGTCAGTCAAAACCACTCATGTATAACATAGGAGGCCCTCTTTGGTTCTTACAATTATGGATTGTGGCATATTTTCCTGTTTTTCAAAGTCGCCATTTCAGAGCCTGTTAATGTTTATGGGGACAAGTTTAAAGTTTTGGCTTCCAATCCCTTATCACTGGTTGGGTATCTTCAATATTTCTTCCAAATGAGGGAAGATAAGAAAGAAGCAGAATATCGTCCTTTCACTGACTGGAGTATTGGGCCTTCATGGATAAAGGACATGATGGAGAATAGAGGTTCGAAGTCCTTTGCTGATGCTTGGGAAGCATTTTTCTACCAAGGAAATCTTTATAGGGGGAATCATTGGTGGTTGCAAATGAGACTCATGCTTTGAAACATATTGTCCCGCCAATTTGCTAGAGTTTGGAATGGTGCAAGCCATACCATGTCCTTTTCCTGGAGACACTAATGTTCCCCTTTATGATAGGAAAAAGGTTGATAAGAATCATCTTTCACGTCTTAACGTTGAATTTAGGAGACTCAGGAAGGCTTTTATACCTTTGAGATTTGCTATTGACAGTCTCATTTTCACTGGGTTCTCACAATGGTGGCACAATCTCATTGAGCTACATAACCAGACTGCCTCAGTTCAAAGATTTGCAAGTCATATTGGATGCCCTGCTATAATTGGAGGTGAAGCTCCATCCAATTCTCTTTTCAAGATGTCGGACGATGGCTTTGGTGTTCAGAAGAAAAACAAAACTCAAAAAGAAGAAGAAAGGGAAACTTCAGAAGTGCAATCTTCTGCTTTGGTGTCTGTTGCTTTGAATGTTAAGCCTCTTCGATCTGTACCTCAAATGATGACTAGATCTCAAAGACATAGAACCACTCCTTCTCCTTCATCAGGTGACTCTTAACTCTTCAAAGTCTATATTGACCTTTTAACTCTCTTATACAAGATAATTTATCTCCATCCTTCTTTCGGACAGGAAATAAACGGAAAGAAGACCTCGAACAAGAAACAAGTCACGAGGGAGCAAAATTTACTAAGGTTTATGAAGCTTCGAAAAGAAGAAGAAAGATATTGATAGAAGATCCCGAAGAAGAGGAAATAGAAGACGTTCCAATAGGCCAATTTGTAAAAGGTAAGCCTTATAACTTTACTTTTACCAAAGTCCTTGAACCCTTCTTTCATATTTTCTGATTTCTGATCATTATATTTCAGTGAAGAAAGCAACATCTGGACATACCAAGGCTTTGAAGTCTAATACCACTGCAATGTCTGAGACTACCTCTGCTGCCAAGGAGAAAATTATTAAAGGAAAAATCCTTAAGTTTTCACCACAAGTGATAACACAAGGCATGTCTCCTCCTGTTGTCAGTACTGTTGCAAGAGCCTTAGTTTCTGAAAGTATTCGGAAAAGACATATTGGAGAATCAATACCAAACATTGTTGGTCTTGCTACAGGATCTTCAACTCCTGAAATTATAACTAAAGAAAATACTCTTGCAAAGCCCATTGACAAAGAGTTTCTACAGGAAGATGTCTCCTTAAATAAAGAAGTGTCAGATCAAGATCGACCCAATCAACCTACTTCGAATATGAATTCTGAAGATCTTCTAGATATTGGGATTGCAAAGACTACTGAGGCTGACACTCATATTCAACATGTTGATGTTTCTGTCCCACAGGATGACAACAGTTTGTTTCCTGAGATTGCTCTCAGTACCTCTATTATCAAAACTTCTGAACCTGTTAAAGTGGTGATTGAGAAGGTTATTCTTGATCAATTCCCAAAAGTTCCTGTAGAACAAACCCCTTTAGAGCAAATCCATCCAATTGAGGTATTGTGTCTCATAATATATTAAAGCTCCCTTCTCATTTAAAATTTAAGCTCACATATGTCTATGTATTTTCTTTTGTCGGAAGGCGAGGCTTCATTAGCACAAACAAGTTGGTGATCTCTCTTTATTAGAGCAATTCAAATTAAGAGTGAATGATTTTTGTCAGAGGATCACCAATCCTAAAGTCCCAATTCTTTCTCTAGAATCCCCTATTATCCAACTCAAAACTCGACATAGTTCATCACTTCCTGAGTTGGTCAAGCCTACTTTTACTCCTGGAGAGATTCAAGAACTGAAGGAAATCCTCCAACAATTCTCAGAATTGGATTTTGAGAAATTGGCTGAAGGAACCTTGACGGTGCAATTGGAGACTTGCTGCCAAGCAGCTTGGGTGTTAAAACCTGCTGCTCAAGATCTACACAAACAACTCTTGACCAAGGTCTCTGAATTTCAAATGAAAGTCTTTCAACTTTGTGAAGTTCAAGAGAGACATCTACAAAGGCAGAGTTTGAAAGCAGCATTGTCAAGCGTAGAGGATGAAGCACAAAGAGTAATTTCTTCTTATGATCAGGATGCTATGACCTTTCAACGGTGAAATGTATGACTTTCGATTTATCCTACGTGGATTTTATTGGTATTTGGTTTATTAAATTTGAGGGCGTGACATTAACGGTTCAGATTAGTCACGCAGGACCAAAAAGTGGGACCCAAAAGCCAGTTTTTGTAATGAATGGTGAGGATTGTCATAATTGTGTTCCGATGAAGGACCTTTCAAAATCCGATAGACGAAAAAATTGGCGAGAGTCATTAAAACATCAACACAAACAAAGTGAACGATGTGGATCATCATAGTTGTGTTGCGATTGTGTGGCTATCGTACATTATACTATAACATAGTAGCTTGGTTCATATAGAAGTAAGTTCGATGTATAGAATTGAAAGGTAGGTGCACACTCGTTTTTCCGAATGTTCGATCTAAACCGTTACGATTTAATATCTTATCGATTCTATCATTCTCGCCCAAATCGATGATCATCCGATTTCGGCAACCACACGATCAGAACACATTTAGTGCATTTCGTGAAATTTCAGTACTATAATGCACCACTTCAACGCCACCTAATCAATTTTTCCAAAATCAGAATCATTAGATGTGTTTAGAACGTGTTTTTAAGGTCCTATGCAAGGATTTGAGAAAAAAAAACTAGCCAGAAGGGTTTGATCGGATAAGGTTTTCGTAAATTAGTTTTACGAAAACCTACTCCGATCAAGCCCTTCCGAGTACTATTTTTTGCCAAATCTTTGTGTAGGACATTGAAAACACGTTTTAAACACATCTAACGGTTCCGATCGTCGAAATTTGGTCCGGAAAGTGGAGGTCCATTATTGTGAGTCTTTTATAATTTAATAAAAGAATTTAATTCCTATAATTTGAATTTCAATCATTTTTTTGTAAAAACAATTTGTAACTTTTTTTTCTTTTTTTTCGTCTAACTCTCTCTCTCTCTCTCTCTCTCTCTCACTCACTCACTCAGTCACTCTCTCTCTCTAAAAAATTTATTATTATTTTTTTATTTTTTAAAATTTTTGTTCATGACTTACTTACAAAACATAGATTTTTTTATTTTTATTTTTATTTTTCACAAAAACAAATTAATAATTTTTTTTTTCAAAATATTTATTAGATAAACTCATAAAAGGCAATGTATATGAGTATAATATCAGTATATATAAATATATAATATGTGCGAACACGCGGTATACATTTTTTTTCATGTTCGAATTTTGATTTTAAATTTATTAATCATATAAAATGTTTTAAAAGCTTATTTATTTAATTTTTTTGTCCAATCTCTCTCTCTCTCTCTCTCTCTCTCTCTCTCTCTCTCCCTAAAAATAAAATAAAATAATATAAAATAAAAAATTGTAACTTATTTTTCCCTTTTGTTTCTTTTAAATCTTTTTGGTCATGACTTGACTTCAATTTTTATTAACTTGATATAAATATATAATTCACTAAAACAACAAAAAATTAATTCTTTCTTTTTTTGGATTATCAAAAAATACGCACAATGATAGAAATAAAGTATTTAACAATTTTTTTATTTTTTATTTTTGCCTCCTGGCGTGCCCGTGTCAACGTGTCTTGCTAGAACCGTGCGTCCGTGCTGCGACGTGCCCGTGCAGTGCGATGCCCGTCATACTTCCGTGTCGTGCTGTGCCGTGCCAATTTTCGTGCTCGTGCCCAGGCTCGTGCCAGTGCCCGTTCCGTGCCGTGCCGTGCCGTGCTAGAATAAAGTCGTGTCGTGCCATGCCTCGTGCCCCGTTACTTCGTGTTGTGCCCGTGTCGTGCCCGTACAAGACCGTGCTGTGCCGTGCCACGTGCCAACTTATACCATGTCGTTCCGTGCCGTGCTAGGTTTTTACCGTGCTTCTGGCGTGCCGTGCCGCCATTGAACGTGTCGTGCCCGTGCCGACCCGGCCCGTTTGAAAATACAAAATTGTCACGCCTCTTCCTTGTGGTGCCCGTGAAAATACAAAATT